>VYZW01010319.1:3359-192129 GCA_013401315.1 Balaeniceps rex
ATGGAAATAGTTCTCCACAGCTTAATTTGGCAAAACATGCTCAGAAAGACAAATTCTCTGCAATCTCCC
This sequence comes from Balaeniceps rex, assembly GCA_013401315.1. NCBI lineage: Eukaryota > Metazoa > Chordata > Aves > Pelecaniformes > Balaenicipitidae > Balaeniceps > Balaeniceps rex. Next base: position 3,429 of record VYZW01010319.1, read on the forward strand.
TGAAATCAGTGGGACCATGCTGAGTTTAAATCAGCCCCCAATTCGGCCTAAGCACTTCTGCCAGTTACTTGACTAAGCCTGTTTCTTGAAATGCAATGCAAGGATTGCTTGTGCTGGCACAGAGGTATGAGATGCATCTCCCTCCACCTCCCAGAACTTCCTCCCAGTGTTTTGCTGCGTGGTTGGACATGTTACCATCACATGCGGTTAAAGCAGAGTGAGATGAAGTGTGAAGTCCCAGTGAACCAGTTAACCGGGGAGGAATGGGAGCTGTAGGGGGGTGCTGATTTATCTTGGTCAAAAACAAGAAAGGGAGATATTTTCAATTTGTATCCAGGGATACTGCAGCAGGGAACAGTTTTTAGTTTATATCTATAGTCTCTCCAGTTATACAGGAACTAAAGGTCATAGGCAGCATATAAATACATGATTATTTAGTGGCAGTGGCTCTGTATTGTGTGGTACCAGCGAGCACTCTTCCTTTGGGTGGGTGCACCCTCCTGCTGTTTACACCTCCTGTGCCAGGCTTGGTGCTAGCACATCCACTTCTGTGCTTAATGCAGGCGTTAAGTAAGGCTCAGATTTTACCCCGAGTTACCAAGTTCTGGTGGGGATGGGGATGAATTCCACGGTCCTCAAGGTAAGCGCCTCTTCTGTACTTACCGTACAGATACCACATCATCTCTGCTGGTGGAGTACAGAGAACGTGGTCAGATCAGCAGCTGCCAGTCTTGGCCAGCTCTCTTTCCCAGCCAGTGCTTCTATATCTGCTCCTCTGTATTGTTCTCCTTCCTCTACCAGGGGAGGGTTTCACCATTCTTTACTGTGATACCCTCCAGAAGTGACATTTCTGCCCTCCATGTTTGTGACAAATGATTGCCGCAAGGCAACCCCATGCTTTGTGCACATGAGTGATGCTGGTGCAGCAGTAACATCCCATTCCTCCAGGGCCCCACTGCCACTGAGGCTGCAGACACCCTGCTTGCAGCTTACTTAGGCTTCATCAGGGATTATAGGCAAACTAAATCAGAAAATAATAATAAAACTCTCCTCTTTTCCATCTACCTTTATCTCAAAATCTTAGTTGAACCAATCCGCCCTTGTTTGAATGATTGTCGGAACTGAAATTTTTATGCCCGTTAGGTATTTTGCTGTTACCCCTGCTAAGCAATGTGATACTATCATCACTTGCTTTAAGGCTGACATCTTCAGTCCTGACTCTCCCTCATATGTCAAGTTTTTCTTTTCTTTTTTGGCCCGTGGTGGTACATTTGTGTTTTACTCTTTCCTCATTCATCGCACAGAGTACGCTCCCTATCCATTCTGTTTCTTCCATCATGTTTTGCTGCATCTGCTTTGAAGTGATAATACAGGAGTTGTCTAATCAGAGTGTGATTATCCTTTCGCGTGGAGGTAGTACCATTTGGATGGGCTCTAATCTCATTAACACTACTTTCGTTGTCTCCATCCCACCGATGACATCTGCAATTCCGTCAGTGTGATTAACATCCCGGTCTGGCTTTTGGCGTGCTTAGTCCTGATTTATGCCTGTATGGGACAAGAATCAGTCTATCTGACTTCCTCCAGCTTAGGAATTTGATCCCTCTAGACAGGTTTGGGGTTTTTTTTGCTTCTCTTTAAAGTATGATTCAGCTGTTGTTTTCTCCATTCTTTTATATTATCTGGCCAAAGAAAATGGTGTTTTTCTTCTAAACAGATAATTTTATTACTGTCATACAAGTGTAAGATTGCTTGTTGCAGATCTTGCCTTTGAAGATTGAAGTTACAAATCAGTTAAGAAAGTGGCATCATATTGGTGGATATGCTTGGGTTTTGTAAATATTTTTATCTATGTCTATATATTGAGCCATGCTAAGAGGCGACTGGGAAAGTACTGATTTTATGAGTGACAGATAATCTACTGTGGTGAATGCACTGCAATTTAGTTCCACAGCAGACTGGTTACCAAGACTTTGCAAATTCCTTTCCTGAAGGATTTGACATTCACTGTTATTAAGTCAAAAAAGCAGCACTTGCTCCAGATTGCAGAGCTGACATCACACTTATGAATATTTTTCTGTTGAATCTTTATTCTTTGCTATCCTGGAACCTCTGCTTTAGGTAGACCTCTTTCTCTTTTTAATTTCAATTTTAATTTCACTGTGTTTTTGTGGAAGTTGGGCTTTGCAGTGGTATCTTACCCCAGCATGCACCATGGATCAAGTCTTTGCAGTAAAGAAATATGTTTGAAATGAACGGTAATTTTCAGCGAATGTCAATCTTCCTGCAAACTACAGGAAGAATAGCTTGCTTTATTTTTTCCAGGAAGTTATTATCTGAAAATGGAAAGTTAATTTATTTCTGGAGCATACCTGGGATTCTTTTGTGGTGGTACTTATGATGCATCCAGACTGCAAGGTAGGTAGGCAGAGACATCAAAAGCAGCAGAGAGATTGTTCACACAACCTCTGCATCCACAGCAGAAAATCAGGCAGTGAACAACACTGATCAGGCAGAAAAGTCCTGGAAAGAAGGTTTATAGTACAGAATAAAGTGAGAGAAGTGTTTGGAAGCATGGTGTTGAGAACATCTCTTAAAGTTCCTTTTTAAGTATTAGAAAGATTAGGAGAATTGCTTTTGTGATTTCTTAGCATTGCCACGTGACAAAGGCATTCGGTTTCTGCTCTGCTGACCAAGAATCATCTCCTGCTGCTCCAGCTAGAAAAGTCGCTGCCTACTGAAAGCACTTTGTATCTGAATAGAAATATTGGGTAGAAGGTAATAAAGTATTCACTTCCAGTCCACCGAGTTGGTGAAAACTGATCGGGTCTCTGGTTATCAGCTGACAAACATAATTGCAGCTTATAAATCAAGTGCGGCCTCTTGAGAATTTGGCAGCTCTTCTGGTTTAAGATGTTTTCTAAAACTGCTAATATTATGGTAATACAAGAAAAATTATATAAAAGTTATTGGTTTTGCTCAGCTTTAAAAAAAACACCCATCTATAATTGTTCTTCCTTGTCTCCTCCTTGGAAAGAAATAGGATTTAAATGTGGAATATTGAGGCTGGCTGCCTACAGGTGTCTTTTTAGCTGAAACTAGGAGAGTAGAGAAGACATGGCCTGAGCTTGACTGTGGATGGTGGCAGAGGGCAGTGTGAAAATGGGAGTACCTAAGGATTAATTTTGGGAAGAAAGAGAAAGCAAGGGAGAAGGGAGGGTTTGGGCACAGGAAGGAGGAGGGGAGCAGTTACTGTTATTTGTATTACCTTAGAAACGAGAGGCTCCAGCTGAGGCAAGAGCCTTGCTGACCTGGTGTTTGGCACTCCACGTAAAGGAAGAGCAATCGTGCGCTGGAGCATTTATAATCTGAATAGGAAGTGAATGGGCAAAATTAACTACTCTGCTCTGATTTTTTAGACAGGTAAACAGAAGAAAATTGAATTTAAGTGACTCGTCCAGAGTTACATGGGGATTCTGTAGCACAGCTGGGAATAAACCCAGATAATCTTTCTTTCAAAGAGCTTGGCAGTATTACCCATCTCATTTTATAGTCAGGTCATTGAACCCAGCTCAGTGCCTTTCCTGGCACTCAGAAATCTGTCTTGAATGCATCCCAGATCTGTCTCTCTTTCCTGATCCAGAAACACTTCCAGAAATCTCTCACAACTTCTCTCAAATGCAAGCAATTTTTCTTTCTCTGCTCTTTGCAGGATTTACGCAACCCCAGTAGTTTTTCAGCTCTGACAGCGTTTCGAACTGCTTGCTTTTCTCCAGTGAAGATGAGAGAGGCCCTTCAGCATTCCTAAGGAGAAATGAATTACTGAAGGGAGTAATGTTTCTCCTCCACTCTCTCACACCAGTTCTTCTAGAGATGGTTCTGTTGTCTAACAGCTGCATGAAATGGCTAGAGAACTACATGGAGTTTGTAGCAAGCTACAAAATGCAGGTGAAGAACAGCTGTTGTTAAACAGAAGAGGGCATAGTCCAAAGGGCACAAGAGGCATGAATATTGTCATCTCACCTTTTTTGCTCTTGATCTCTACTGAGCTTTTAGCAGCACTAAAAGTAGTATGGAAACTACTGCTCAGATTCTTTCTGTTATTACAATATCCACGTCTGTTGCAGGGAAAAACACTTTGTTAATGTACATGTCTGGTAACTAGCAGATAACTACTTAAAAAAAAACAAGAAAAACAGTCCCACTTACACTTTCTGTTAGAAAGAATGATGCGAATTGGAGGAGTTAAATCGGGAAAGAAGCAGGAGAAGCTGAGCAACCCCTGAAAAGCTTCCAACTAGTTTCTGAAAAATGTATTTAATTGCAACCATGGTGTGACCTTTTGGCTGTAAAAGAAAGGTCTTGTGACCCAGCTCAGCTTTCACCAGTTTGGTGTGAGCACCGAGTTTCCCTGAGAATAATGAAGCAGTAGGTAAACTGGCAAAAGACAGCAGAGGCCAAAACTATGCCGTTGTCTTCCTTCTGTTGCTAACTGCCTTGCGGGTTATTGTGGGCTGCTGTGATTTGTGTGTGTCGTAGGACTTCAGAACAAAGCTGAGTGACCCAGACTGATGACTGCTGTGTTCCCCTGCATGGAACAGAAGGTGGCCGGGCAGAGCTCCCCCAGCATGGGGGCACGCAAGCCTGGATCCACGTAACCTCATCCCAAGAGCAGAAGTGCTAAAGGATGCAGTGCAAAGCAGTCATCCTCAGTCACTCCTACTTAAGTGCAGCAATGCAAGAATGGGCTTCTGGACCCATGCTGGTAAACCTGCACGGTGCTGTACTGTTCCCTGTGGATTTCCTAGCCTGGGTCTTTGCTTTATTGTGTGGGAGCTATTGAGTCAGTCCAGTAAAGGAGCCCACTGAAGCTTTATGTAGTCAGCAGTTAATCGAGTGCTATTGCTTGTATCTATACTTGTTCTTAGGTGATTCCACTTTTGAACTGACTCAGTTTGAATACCAAAAGGATGTCTTTATAGTTAGAATCCTTCTGAATTCAATATGGGATCTGAAATTCTTGCTAGTTTCTATTATTTCTTGCCCTGTCACAAACAGTAAAGGTTCCAGAAGCTGAAGGTGGCCAGTAATTTTACTGCTAGTTCTCAAGGGAGTCCAGGATCCCATTTGCTCTTGCATTGTTTCACTGAGTCTGTCATGTTACCCTCTGCAAACATAGACTCCTAAGCATTTGCAGTCTGTGTGATGGGCTTCTCAGCTGTAGTTAGAAATCTTAGCCTATGTCTTTAAGAAACTTAACATCAAAATTAATAAATAAGTAATCAGCATTTATATGAAGAGTAAACGGACAGTATGCCACTTAGCAGGGTAGACTTATGGGTGCTGTGTATTTAAATAGAATGCGAATGCAGTCAGTAATCCACATACTGAGAACTTGCAAAGTAGTGTCTTAAATACAGAGCCATTTTTCAGCTCGTATAAATTGGCTTCACTCTACCGCATGTTGTAACTCCAGTAAATTTGAGTCATCTCAGTCAACAGAACTAATCCGGTTTACTTCGGCCCAGGATCTAATCCACAATTAAGACTGAGTTTACAGTAAAGGTTTTCTCAAAGCAAAGTTCTTGTATAGAGTTTGAGGTGATCAAAATTTTCCCTTGCCTGCTTCTTGGTTCCTTATTCCCCAATTAATTTTTAGATCTAAACACATATGTGACTTTTTCAAAGAACTTTCAAAGAACAGTCTGAGTCACTCCAATCAGTTCTGAAGCACAAAATACCCCTTGGTTGACATTCTGAGATCATGAGCTGTGGTTATGTGTATTTCACTGTTCACATGGTAACAGAATCAAAAGAAAATCGTAATGAAACACAATGGTTGGATTCAGAAATAGGTTACAAAAACATTCTTTGGAGGAGCCTTAACAATGGAGAAGAGATGAATTTACATTGGGCCAAATTCATCCATGTTGCAGTGCCGATTAAATCACTGCAGTTGCACCTTGGAATAACTCAATAATTAGGCAAAATTCTTGCAGTTAGACTTGTGCCACCCCCATCCTCCCTCCAGTGCTAACCTGAAAATAATTTGGCTGTGAAAAATCAGGTCTCAGTATTTTCGTTAACCCTTTGTATGTCTTAATTCTTTAAATCATTAAATATGTAATGCAAATTTGCATTAGAAATTGATGTTGAAGCTGGATTTATCAGAAAAGATGAGCCTCTGATGGTTTAAAGCAGAAACAGCTTCTGTATAAGCATGAGAAGAAAGGGATGAAAAAGACTTAATTCTGTAGCTCTAAGCTGTCCTTTGTCTTAAAAGGTAAGAAAAGAATTACCATGGAAACCTGCTCACTCACTTCTTTTCATAGAAAAAGAGTTTGACTTAATTACTATGAACTTGTACTATCTTATCTTAAAATAATATTCCAGGTCTTTTTCCCAAGCAGTGTATTTATATGTGTCAGAAAGAACTAAGGAAAATGCTATCAGAAGGGAAATAAGCATTTGTCTGTGTTTAAATCATAGCTCTCGCTCTGTAGTAAACATTTTTATTGCTGTTGTGAAATTCACACCTCTCAGGAGGAAACCTCCTTATAGAATCTGCTGGTTTCTTTCAGCTCCTATACGTGTATGTAAGCAACTGTAGCAAATCTCTTTTAACTGGCAACAATAAAGAACAGTAATTGCACACTTTAATTTAAAATTACAAGAATGTTCTTTCCTTTTCTGGAGGGAAACCTCTTCTGTGGGCCACTTTCCAGAACTAAATGCCTGATTCTCAGAAGAGAAAAACATCATCTTGTTCAGATTTACAGAGAGCACAACAGTCAAAATGTGGGACACAATAGCGAGCTCTGAGAGCTCTGCTTTTTCAGTCTTCCTTGTGTTCACTCCATTTGTACTGGCAGCTCAGGTGCTAATGAAATATTAGAAGACTGTGGTGCCATGAATTTATACCTGCAGGTCTTGGGTCCGGCTTTGAGCAGGGTTTGCTCCTGAAGCTGTATCATGCCGTGAATCACACTGGCATTCACCCTGCTTCTGAGGCACCGCTCCTATAGCTCCCTCTCCTCGCCTTCCTTCAACTTGTCCCTCACTCTGGGGGGAATAAGATCCTACAGCTGTTAGAAGGTGTAGGTTTCTTCATAGATTTCTTCTAAGATAACTTACCTTAGCCAGCGAGACCTGCACTGTGCTCCTCACACGAGAACTTCATCCAAATACCTGGTGGTCTTACCCAACTCAGCAGTCACAGAAAGTGGAATTGGTTCTCTAAATGAAACTTTGACAGTCTAACCCACAGTAAATATATTAAGCATCTTACATTTCACATCTAAAACAGTAGCTTCCCATGTATCTCAAAGTACCACACAGGCTTGTGGTAGTGGAGCTTCAAAAATTTTTTCCAACTAGCTGGTCCCAGTAAGAGTGGAGTCTGCATTACTGAGTGGCACAGGAACAGAGCGCATCGTTATTTATCTCTGAGATAATCCTTGGGTTTCATATCACATCTGTGAGGCTTCCAGTCTTCTTCTGCAGTTAGGCTGCCAAGAGTTATATCTGTGGGAGTTACAGTTCCCTGGGAAAAAAAGGTAAACAGAGAACTTCCAGTCTAAAGTAATTTAATTTGGTGGAAGAAAAGCATTAGAAACCAACAAAACCAAAGTTTCCATGAAAGGCCACAGGAAACACCTCTCTCCTGAAGCTCCCTACAGTAATTTTAGAACTAAATGGCTGATATCTTGGCACCCCCTAGAAATGTATGAAACTTAATAGTTTCAAGGCACTTGTTTTTAGAGCAATAGAAATTTGTGGCAATCAGGTGTATTTAGTTGTGCTAGGATAAGTCCTGTTTCCACCCACTTTTTGGTGCCTTTGTATTGTAACAGCAATCTGGAAGTTTGTCAAAATAAATGAGAATCTACCAATACAGTTAACGTAAGATTTGAAGTGTTATTATCTTCTGACTTAGTTCGGCCATGATTTTGCCCTGTGTTTCTCAGGGCGGAAAAGACAGTAAGACACATAGAGAGAAGAGAATATGGTGAATTTGAGTTGCATATAAGGAAATTGTAGTACGGGTTTAAATGCAAAATGTTAAAACCTGAATGCACCATGCGGGCAACACACTCCCCTGTACCATTATCTTTACACACCAGGAAAGTTGATACAACCCACTTTTACATCTTGGCACAAAAGCTGTAGAAGCTTCAACATTCATCATTTTAATTTAGCTGGTTTTAATAATGCTTATAACATACAAAGATCCACTCTAACTTTACTGAGGAAAAACACTGTTTTCTGGTGTCTGCTAAGCTGTGTGCCACGAGTTTCTGTAATAACTACCAGGGATTAGATTAATAGCATTACAGCTGGAAGTGTTACTTCTGGCTTTGAGAGAGACCTGTTTACGATTTACAAGGTTGGAGTGATTAGTAATGCAGATGCAGGCTCCGCTGGTTACAAAAGCTTATGTTGGCTGGAAAGCATAGTGGATTCATTTTCTGGAAGAAAAATAGGGTATATTAAAGTAAAAACTGTTGCTGGGTGTGGAGAATCTCGGGCTCGTTAAGGATCTATTCACAGAAGTAAAATAACTGTTGATAACGTGCTGCTAGGATTCCCCCCCAGTAACAGGGATGTCACATAGCAGCATAAATTCCAGAATGTTATGAAATAAACTGGTTCTGAAAGCACTTAAGTGGCAAATCCCTATAATCCACATGATGACAATAAGTCAGGTCTTCCAGGAGCATAGTTACATGGAAAAATTTCTTCATTATAAGGCATGGCTAAGAGCCTGGCAGTCACTGCAGAATCTGGTTGGGTTTTATTTTGGAGAGCAGCTGTGGCCACCCCTCACTTCAGCCAGCCCACTTAGAAGGAAGGTACCAATACCTTACAACGATGTAAAACTTGCATGGGTAATACTCAATTTCCATTGAACTATAGCTTTATAGATAGATGCTTCTTGTTGCTGTTCTGGATGTCTTCACATCTAAACTAGGCTTCCCAGCTATGTGGGTCCTTTCATCGAACATCGTGATCAGATGTGCCCTTCACGTGAAAATGGTGGCTTTAGAGACTAGCTTACTGTCAACTAAACTAATGCTAACTATCTTTTACTGTTGCAAATTCAGATTTTCTGATCTAAAACTTTGAATCAAAGTAAATAAGACTGCTGCACAGCTGGAGACCTGATAATACAAAGAATAAATTCTGTCAGTTTTTCTATTAATCCTCCTCCTTTAAATTGTTGGCACCGGTGTCCATGGCATTGCTAACCGTGATTTACACCATTAGAGGCCAGCTAACGCTGTCCCTTCGTTCGTGGGTTTTGTCGGCTCTCTGGTGCTCTGGTAATCTCAGTTCAGCTTCTTTGCTCCTAAGTGGTTTCCAAAGATCGACATTTTCCCTTGGTATGCTGTAATATGGAAAACCACTGATTCATACTGACTGTTCTTCAAAGCATGGGAAGGAGTGATTAGACTCTGACCACAATGGTGAAAAGTCCTGTGTCTCATTTAATTCCCTTTCTGCTGCATTTTTCTTAAAGATATCTTGCTAGCTACAGCTTTCTATAGATAAACACGCACTGTGTTGGAAAATTTCACACTCAAAGTGAAGCCTACAAAATTTGCATTTGTCAAATTTTACAATGAGGTGGAAAAAATGGCACTCTCCGCTTGGAGCAAACTTGAGACATAATTGCTTGTAAGCTAAGCAGATATCAAATTCATTTGGTCATGAGTTAAATCATGCTTTGGTTTTGCAGATTGCAGCCCCCAAAAAAGGACCATATTTGCTACCATTTGCTGGAGGGTTTAGTACCATCTGAAAAAATTGATGGTGTATGATGTGACTAATGGAATACCAAGGTTCCTGCATTGTCTTCAGACATAAAGACAGCCTGACTCTTTTCAGACATCTGTACCTATCCAATGTTTCAACATCAGTCTAAAACATTGTCCAGTCTCAAGGATGGTTGTACTAATGGACTAAAAGGCTTATTAGCTGGCCCACCACTGTGCAAAGTTGGCTTAGGAAGACCTTTTTTGAGCTTCAGCTAGGCAGACTGCATCAGGAGAAGAAAATACGTGTCTGGAGTATGAAGGGATATAGCTGCAGATTATAGTGCCTTGAGGATTTGTGGTAGGACCAAGCTGTCATCTAAGCTGTTGTTATTTAGGCAGTAGGCTGTGTTGACCTCCCCGCCTTGCATGATCAGGAAGCTGAAAGTATGCTCTCCTTTTCTATGTGAAGGGTTTTGTGAATCTCTAGAGTAACAAAGAAAAAAGCCTCATACAGTTGCAGCCAAGGTTGGTATTGCTTACTTCAACCAACTTGTCCTGCACACTAAGCATCTGCAAAATAAAATGGGTCCTTTTGAAGAACTTGAGTCTAAAGAGCATCCTAAATTTATCCTCCAAGGTAGTAAAAGATTGCGCTAGTTGGAAATTCAATCCGGCTCTCCAGGAGGCTTCCTGTCACTGCTGGTGGGACACTCCCGTGTCAAATGGCAGCAGTGATTAAAAGAATTACAGTCAGTGACCCTTAGCTTGCTCTCATAGCATAGGACCTTAAAAATGCTTCAGTGATCCTCAGAGTGATTGAGGTTGAACTGAATTCTCGGATTGCAAGAGAGACTCTTTCAAATTTGCCTAGAGGAACTGAGTTGTTTGGGTTTGTTTTGTTTTTTCTTCCTTCCAGACTGCATTTCTTCCTGGAAAAAAGAAAGATGATTGAGGGACAGTATTGTTGCAGGGAAGGATGGCTATGGCATGAAGAAAGGGTAACGGGGGGTGGAGGGGAATTACAAGTGCTTTTTGTTTGCTCGTATGTGTTTTAAGTGCTATGTTGCTGATGCTTGTAATGCCATATGGTGGAACAGCTGATGGTTAAATGCTGATGCTGAAACATGATGCTGACACAGCAGATGCTAAAACGTGATTTTGGCAAAGATGATAGCAAAACACTGAAGGTGAAACACCAGTACAGAAAATGTCGATGATAAAATAGAAACTTCTGATGTTCCTCTGTTAGAAATTATATTTCTGGAGCTGGTAGTAACTGTAGCAGCCCAGACGATGTTTGGAAGGCCAGACTGGAGAGCTGCCAAATGCATGGGAAACCAGAGGAATTGTCAGCTGTTTGTTAGTAGGAGACAGTGAGCAAAGTTTCTTGCTCTTCGCTCTAAAAGGAAGGACGCAGACCCTTTAGGAAGAAGCAAATCAGTTGTGAAACTTTCTTTCCACCTCGCATAGTACACCAGGGAGAAGCTTGCATCAGCTATATGTTGGTCTTACAGGCATGAGAGAGGCTGGCTGTGAACCAGCAGGTTTCCAGCTGGTCACCGCGGAATAATGAGGTCATCCAACGCACGCAGAGTCCGTTTGCTTGCTTGTCTCCCTTAACGTTTATGGGGGTTTTATGGTTCCAAACATTTAGAACAAGAGTTTTAAACATTTAGTTCCAAGAAGATGTGGTCCAGTATTTTTTTTAACAGCAAAAGTCATTCTGGGTGTGCTTGCCTGAGTTTCTGAAAGATGGCTTTGACCTTATTAGCAGATATACACTGTGTATCTTGCGAGGCACAGGATGGCATTTTGTTTATGAAGTGCCCAAGTTGTTCTAGAAAACTGAGGTAATCTAAAAAAAACTGGGAGAGGGCCAAATAACTTAAATGGTGATATAAAAGTTACAAGAAGATGTATTTTCAGATATTAAATGTTCTCCAGTCTGATGGTCTGTGCCCTCAGAAAAAACAGGGTAAATTAAGCAGCTCTCTTTGGCATCAGGAAAAGCTGCTTCTGTTTCCTGCAGACCAGACCTTGTTCTGCTTCTTAGCTTGTTGACTGAGTGTGGATTGAATTGTAGAATATAAAATTCATATTATTAAAATACTTTGTGATTATTTCAAGAGATATTTACTTGTCAAAGGTCTTGTAGTATGCATGGGAAGGGAGATGAAGAAAGTTTGACCACTAGCATGCAATTAATTGGAAAGGAGTTAGGGCATGATCAGCATCTCCCACAAATACTGAGGGTGTTCAGTGTGTGAAATTTGATTAGAAGCCTTCAAATTGTACATTTCCTTTGAGAGTCCTGGAGTGTGTTTTACTTTTTTGTTTGCAGCTTACTGTGTCCTCTAAAAGAGTGTAGGTAGGCAGCAGGGAGGGGGACTTCTGTCTGTGGTACCATCTGCTGCGCTTTGGTCAGACAAGCTCTGTGAACACAGGCAGACCTGAAGGATGCTCCTGGAGTACAGAGAGGGCAGAAAGACATGATGAGAGATTTTGGTGGTAACTGATGAGAAGAGCAGAGACAAGCCAGGACTCAGACGTGGTACAAAGTGTGGGAATCATTTACCTAACTACTGATACATGGTGTGGTTTTAAATACCTAAAGGCATTGAGCTGTTTGCAAGGAACCAGCTGATGAGACACAAGACCCATGGGAGACCTGCACCCTCCGAAGACCTGGTCCCTCAGATACCCCACGGCTTCTCAAAAGGCACAGCATGCCAGTGCATAGATACATGAGTCCCTTCCCAGTAGATTTCTGTCACCTGTACGTAGCTTGTTGCAGCAGAGGAAGCCACTGAATACTCGCCGTGATGAGAGCAACACAGAAGGGAAGGCAGAGAGAGATGTGCTTCCAAAGTCTGATTCAGTTTTGTGCAGCAGATCTCTAGTTAAAAAGTGGGTTGTTCTAGTTCATGTTTAGAGATTCAGAATCCTTCTGGGGTCTTTGTTTTAAGGAAGAGGACTCAGCAACTCTACCTCAGGCTCTGCCTCACCACATTTGGTCCAGAGAGGGATGTTTCCAGAGTAAGCACCAAGCTCTCTCACCGGAGAGGTAAGTAGGTTGGGCGTCCCTGGGCTGGCTGTGAGTAACTGTTGGGGAATCAAACGCCAACGGTGAGTAATAGGAGTGCAGTTTTTACAGACAGCCACTCTTACCTTCTCAAGTGATGAACCTATTCAGATGTCAATGTTAGGAGGGGGTCGATAGCTTCTAGCAACACGCAGGATTGGGCATAGATCTCAACTCTGGACAGGCATGTGGGAAAGCAGATAACACCATAACTTTCCTCCAGAGAGAAACTTTCAGAGTTGCACACTAAAAATGTGAATGATTAATTAGTTATTTTACAGCAAATTGTACCATTTGAGTTAATTTTGGTGGGCATTCATGTCCAACTCATGCTTTTCCTGGTTCCACGCTTGCAACCTTTTTCCTAGACTAAACCTTCATTTGGAGTTCCCCTGGGATGTATTGTGGTGGCTGTTTGTTTGCTTGGTCAAAGTGACAAAAACATCAAAAAAAGATTACTATGGAATATGATCTAGAGTCTACCAACACTTAAGTCCAGAAAACCAGCTCCAGCACCCAGCCAGATGTCGATAACTGTACAGAAGTCTCTAGCACAGAGCCTGGGGACAGGAACACAACTGTTGTCCCTGGGAAAGTTCATTCCAGTGTGAAAGCTTATGGTTAAATCAGTTCCAAAAATGTTCTTCAAAAGTAATTTGCACCCCAGTGATTTAGCAAGAGGTTCAGTGTTTGGTACCTTACAAAGATAGCTGGCATTGGAGGGGATGTTATTTTAATTATAACAACATGGTGATGGCATTTTCAGGAAGGGATCCCACAGAGTTCTGAGTGCAGACATTTCTCTACTCACAGCATTTAAGCAGCTGCCAAAGGGTTTTCATTAATAGGTTATTTGGATACAGTATATGCAGGCTTATGCTGTACTATCACTGCTTCACAGCCCTTCTTTCACTTTCTTGACTTTCTTGGAAACATGAGCCAAATAGATTTGGCCAGAACCGGCGCCTCAGATTAGAAGGCAAGAAAGCAAGTGGTGAGAGCAGCCGGTATTGCAGCTCTGCACCAGAGAGCGGGGTGAGAACCACAGCCCTTGAGATCACCAGCTGCTGTAATCCCACTTCACATGCAGAGCACTCGCAGGACAGCTTTCAATGGCTGCACATCCGCGTTGGCTGATGCAGTAAAAGCCCTCCTGAAGTTTGTAACGTAACTATACTGAGTGACTGGGAAACTCCAGCTTCAGTCTTCACGTGAAAGCTCTCTAACTGCCCGTTATTTTTGGAAATCACCCCGTTTGTGACTTGCTGTCATTTGTTGTGCTGGTGTAACTAGTTGCTGGTGACCTTGCTGGCATTTAGAACAGCTGAGGATCTTGCTCAAGGGCAGGAGCCGGGACCCAACATTCCTCTGCACTATGCGATGCATAGTATGGCCAGGTCTCATCTCACACGTATCGCCATATGTGAGGAGTAATGTGGTAGAAATCCTGGAGTCAAACCAGTGCAAGGTGAGAATCAGGCCCAGCTACTCAGGCTTGCAAAGTCACTTCTCCTGAGAAAGTGCATCTCTTATCGTGCTTCCTCAGCGCAGCTTGGGTGCGGGAGGGATTCAGGGAGTACGTGGGGCCTGTCAGAGCTTGCAGCTATTCCTAGCTTAATTCAGCTATGCATTCACATTGCTTAGAAGATTTTGCAAAAGTATTACCATCCCAATCAGATTGTAGTGCTCTATTTTATATATATTAGTGTCTCTAACCAACAAATCTTTATGTGAAAAAAACCTGAAAATAACTCTGTGTAAATCATCATCAATTCTCTTATTATTCATTAAAATAACATTAATCATAAACCTCTTTGGTATTCATGTGGATGTAATATGTAGTTCCAAAGGAATTATGGATTAAAGGGGACTTAAGCTCAGAACACTCAGTTCCCCATGAACATGCTGTGTTCATTATGTTAGATTTAGTGTGAACTATTTTCTTCAGCATTATTAGAAGGGAGTAATGGTTGAGTTTCGCATTTATTTGAAAGTGATTAAAGTAAAATTTTCACCTTGAATAAAATAGCAGCAACATATTAACAATTTTTATCATGCCCACAAAAGAAATCTCTTCTCAAAAGATTGGAAATAATCCTCTGAAATCTACCTGCAGCTGATTATATTAACCCACGAGAAATATACATTTTCACATCTACGGATTTTTTTTTTTTTAAACTTTATGCTGTTGAGGTTGTTAATATCTCTGCTACTCACATGCACCTAGGGGTAATGTTAGGATCACTGCACATTCACTCTTCTGTTTCTGACTTCTGAAGGCCCTACATTAATATTCTAAGACTCATTACTGATGTAAAAACTAACTGGTTTTTTGAACATTGCATGTCTGGCCTCATCTCTGCATAGTAGTAATTAAAA
This sequence comes from Balaeniceps rex, assembly GCA_013401315.1. Lineage (NCBI taxonomy): Eukaryota > Metazoa > Chordata > Aves > Pelecaniformes > Balaenicipitidae > Balaeniceps > Balaeniceps rex. The sequence continues at coordinate 18,648 of VYZW01010319.1, forward strand.
ATCACGAACTTCTTTACCAGCAGGAAGCTTTGTAAAATGTGGTGCGGATTTTTTTGAGGATTTAGTCCAGTTTCTGTGTACATAAACCAGAGGGCATTTTCTAGGCACTCTTGAAAGTCTAGAGGTATTATTTACAGAAATAATTCTATGATGAGTAAACTAGGTTGGATTCTGCCCAACCTACCATTTTATACCACAGCATTAGACATATTAGCTCTAGGCACGAGAGGTCTGATGATGAGAAATGAGTTTATCCCAGGAATTCTGAAGGTACGGGCCTCGGTGGACCTTGCTCCTGTCCCTGAACCTACCATGCAGTTGATAGCATTTATTTTCCAAAACGCTCACCTTATCTGAAGGGCAGAAAGTCCTCCAGATGCCTGGAGGTCGGCTCATATTTCACCACTGAGCTTTCCTGTTTGAATGGAGATTTACATTAAGACCTTCATGCGATAGCATATAGGTCCATATTTTATCAGGCAGTGGATTTCTTTTCATTTTGTATTAGCGAAGTGTGTGTAATCCTAATTAAGAAATAAGTTAATCCTAATGTCAACTGGCATAAATCCTGTGAGGAGGAGTGTTTGCATTTACAAAGTACTGGAACGTATTGCTTGCCTTTGGTCTCCGTATCGTCCTTGTTCCTGTGCAGCCTAATCTAAGGTCAGGAGAATCATAGAATCATAGAATGGCCTGGGTTGGAAGGGACCTTTAAAGGTCATCTAGTCCAACCCTGCTGCCATGGGCAGGGACATTTTTCACTAGATCAGGTTGCTCAAAGCCATGTCCAACCTCCTGACTCTGAACAACTCAAAGAGTTGGTTGACTGCCTTTGCGAATGCTCAGCTTGCTTGGTGGAGTGTCACAAGATGTTTTGTACTTGTCTGGACACTGCTTAGGTTAGGTTTCTTGCCTGTCCTTGTCATCCACAGTGCAACGTTTTGTAAGTTCTTCAGGTAACTCTTGAGGTTTTTGTTTTTTTTTTTTTTTTTTTACTTTTATGAATTCTGAAATGCCAAAACTTCCAGCCACTATTCCTACCATCAGACATTTAAATTCCCTACCACAGCTGTGGCTACATGTTCCAATTTAGCTTCACATCACTAAAACTAGTTTGTTGGGGTTTTTTTTAATTAAAGAAGAGAAAAAAATGGCTTTGACAACTACATTATTCAGAAACAGGAAGAAATTGCAAAAAGTCAGAATCAACTCCAATTAGATTTCCAAATGATCCCTTCACCCTGCCTCTGAGCCACGGTCTGGGCTGACAGCATCCCCTTCCAGCCTGGATTTCTCCATGAGAAGCACTTTCCCCATTTCCAGGCCCTCCTGATGGCCACTGTGCTGCTCCTCAAATGATTGCAGCCTCATTCCCCACAGAGGGATTCTTGTAAATACGTGCTGGCTGAGGATGGTAGTCGTTGCTGCATAGGTGCTTACCTACCATTATCACTGTGCATCAGTGACTTCCACTAATTCAGTTAGAAACATGGTGTGTGGTTTTTTCCATCCTCTGCCCTCCTTTGCACAGGCTGTCAGAAGAGAATTGTGTGTTCTCTCGGAGAGATTTTGGGTTTGTTCTTTGGTACGTGACTTTCTTAAGGGCAAATCCAGGTCTCGAGTCATGATCCACTCAGAGTGTTCTTAGGTAAACTAAAATGGCTTTGGAGGCAGGGAGCACTACAAGCCTGTGCTCTGAAGGGTGGGGGATTTGCGTGGCTTTTTGAGGGGACAGGTGAGAAGAGAGCTGCCCCCAGGAATGGCTTGGGGCAGCGGATAGAGCCAGATCAGCCTTAGGGGGAAAACTGGTGGGAGAAAGGGGGAAAACAAATCCCTTTCGCTGACACTCCATAACACGTTGAAGCCTGGATTCTGTAAATATGCTTTTATGTAGAATAAAGACGACTGTGTAAGGAAAGCTATAGCACTAAATACCTTCAAATAGTGCCTTCTTTAGTCTGTAGGGAACCTTTATCTGCAGCCGTCACAGCTCTCCTGCTAGAAATCAGCCCCTTTATCTCTTTTTGTATGAAGCATGGTGCAGGGGGGATAGAAGAGTTTCTGCCGGCTCACATGGCACGCATCATTGTGTTTCTGAACCTCTCTCAGTTATTAATAATGAATTAGTCTTCACAACACAAATATAAGGAAAGGTGGTTAGTAGTGTCATTTTTGGTTTGGAAAAAATGGAAGCGGTGAGAGATGAAGAGAGCTGGTCAGGATCATACTGCACCAGAAATTGGAAACTGAACGCAGGTTTCCCGAGTGCTATGCCAATGCCCTAGCCAGTTTAAAAGCTTCACATTTCTTTTATTACTAGCTTGCCCTGAAGAGTTTTTCTTTTCGTCCTATTTCTTTTCCCTTTCTTTCCCTCCTGTCAGTGCAGTACAGAGATCCATGTAAGCACAACTTTGTATTCTACCAAAAAAATTGAAAGGCCTCAGGACACACTGTATTTGCAACACACAGTGCCATTTTGCAAGACAAAAGTCGTATTGCTGTTACTGAAAATAGTAAGAAAAAAACATAATGCCATGTATTGCAGCAGTCCATGTTGTTCAAACGTGCATGTCTGTCCTTTTCTCGTGACTATTAGCTGTTCTTTTATGCCTGGTGTTCCTCCTCTCCTTTGGATCACGCGCTGGTCAAAAGCTACTTGCTGTTTTGTGCATCAGAGAAAGAAAATAGATGAAGGAATAAGATTTTTCACTACAGGTTTATGATTGCCTGTAGTGTGGAAGGCTGCCAAAGGGAGCGTTCGCATGCTCAGGGACCGGAGTTGCTGGTGCTAGTGCTTGTGTAAGCTACCTGGTAAACTGGATCAAGAAGCAGTGGGTGAACACCAACCTTTTTTTTTCCAGGGTAGTAAGAAGATTGGCAACATTAATGTTCAGCTGAATTAGCTCTTTTGATAGCAGTCCAAGAGATAGTCTATAAGCAACCATCAAATCAGAGCAGCTAATGCTGCTTTGCTGTTATACAGTCTGTTCGTAGACCCAGGAGCACCGTTGTCTTGCTCTGAGGGGAATCTTCAGCTGCTGTGTTCTGTTACAGGTTTTTAATCATGTCTCTCACGTACTCATACATATCATAGGTGGGGAGGGAAAAGTGCCCAGACACCTTTGATATTCAGCCAGGATAAATTAGAGTAATGTTCAGGCTGCTCAACAGTGTCCTAAACAGAGCAGCAGCAGAGCCGAAGCAGTGGGATGTAAGCTGTCTGTACGTAAGCTGTCTGTACCTACACTGAAGTGTACCCCAATTTATGCCCTGAGGAGCTTTGCTGTTCCTGGAAGGTTTGGATGGGGTTTCTCTTGAAGTAACAAAAGAGGATGACATGCCCGACACTTCCTCTGCATGGCCCTCTGCTTCGCTCCTAACACTGCCACCTTTTTCAAGTGCTCCTCGCTATTACGAGTAGCAGATGTGTTTAAAACTTAAGCGAGAAACTCTCCTTTCGGTCTCTAACCAGGGTGCTGTATCAGTGCTCTGATTATCAGGAGAGGGAAAAACACACTGAGCGAGCGAGAAAGCTGTTAGAGCCAGAGAATCCCAAAACGTTAAGAAAAAAAGCTTCCCTGATGAAGGATTTTTACTGGGCATGGTGGGAATTTGCTGTAGGGAGAAGTAAATCTTGTGAGTAATTGGGCTGTGAGTGGGAGGAGGGCAAGAGCTGGACTCCAGCCCGAGGCTCCCACCTGGGGCTGCTGCTCGGTAACCCCTTCGCACCTATTGAGTTCAATGGCACAAGAGGGTGGCCAGTGCCTTGCAGGGAAAGGTCCGTAATGAATAAACATCTTCATTTTAAATCACTGTAGGCTCCTGATTTTGCATTTCATTTCCAAACGCAGTTATCCAATTTTCAGTTTAGGCCCTCTGAAGTGTAGAAAAATAGAAGTAAACTGCAGAAGAGGGGGAGAAAAAAACTTTTAAAATTGCTACAATGATGCACAAAGAGAGAGAGAAAATGACCTTTGGTTGGGCATCCAACAGTGCAAAGAAATTCTAAAGTAGTTTACTTTGAAGTACATTTCAGTCAGAGGGATTTTCTAGCAGTAAAATCGGGCACTTAGCAGGGATTGCATATAATTTCCACTCTATGCCAGTATAAAGCTTCAAACATAATGATTTTTTTCCATTCAGCACCAATAACTAAAGCCCTTGGTCATTAATAATGACTCATTCTTCACCTGCACTATTTGAACTACATTTGTCATCTACTTACTAGCCTTTAAAAGAACTTAACCTGACTCTTCCTTTTGCCTTGTCTTTCAGTTTCTGAGTCATTTTCTCTACAATTGATACACCTTAGAATTTGACATTTACATAGGACACCATACCTTAAGTTAGAAGTGCTTTTAGGTTTTGTCTTAATTTTGGTGTTACTATTACATACTACTACGTTTTACTATTTTAATCTTCCCACAAGAATATCAGGTCAGGAATGGCAGGGGTTTGGGAGTGGGGAGGAGGAGGAGGTTGGTATGGTATCTCCAGCACCAGAACTTCCTGGCAGGTACGAGGTGGAATAATTCACCTAGATGGTAGCCAACCTGTCAGAAAGGCTCTTTGGACACTAACGCATTTTACCAGAAAATCTGTAGTGGGCATCTGTAAAATTACCTAGTTTAATATCCGGTTGAGACAGCCAAGTAGAACCTGGTAGCATCCAGTCATTAACAAGGTGTGAAAGCATCTTTCTCGGTATGTGAAACCCAGCAATCCGAACACTCAGCAGCAATGCCTGGTGTGTTTTTCCTTGCTTTGTTAACAACCTGGGTATAACAGGAGATGAATGTTGTTTCAGCTCATACCCTTCCTTGCATTTAAGATATGGCTGAAGACCAGTTGCAGAGTGACAAGGTTGGCCTTTCTGCCTGTTTTCTACACAGGAACTGTCATCCAAAAAGTCTAGTCGTGCGATTTAATCTGCTGTTGTGTCCTCAAAAATGGCAAAGTCCTCTGGTCTAAACAGCAAACCTATTCCATACAAGAAGAAATATTTCTAGCTAGAAACTTTGTCTATGATTAACATGAATTCTGTTGGTATTCATATTATTTTATGTTTTAGCCCGAGAAATGCTTTCTGTTTTACCAGTTACAAAATCTTGCGTTCCAGTCGTGCAGCAGTCACAGTAACCATAAGCAATGCTAACGAGGGAAGTGAGCCTTGCTCCCACCAAAATCACTGTAAGTTTTGTCAGTGACCTTCATGTCAGAAAGAGCTGGCCCTTTTACAGAATTCAAAAATAAACCAAAGCTGTAAAAAACATAATATTTTCTTAAGGGAGTCATCCTTTTGTGTTTTCTTTCACTGCCTGAAGTGCCTTTTGTAGAAAGGTTACTAACCTGCAGCAGATGAAAGTTAAAAGAACACAGTTAGAAGGCAAAGTAAAAGGTAGTTATGAACATATGGTTGGTAGAATTACTTTTAGAAATGAAATATGAAAATGTCGAAAAGATAGGCAACCAGTGCAAACCAATGTACCATAAATTGGAAGAACTTCATAATCAAATATTTATGGCTCTCTTTGCAGTGTTTGAAAAATTAAATTATTAAAAGCAAATATTGTGGCAAATAGGTTCCCATCAATCTCAATAAAAGTTACATTTCACTATCACTGTCACATTATTACTTTTTTGCTTTCAGTCTTTTAAGATTGAAGAGAACAGTAACAAACTCCAGTAACAAATCAAAGCTTTTCAACGTAATTTACTTGGTGAGTAATTTCTAATTGATTCAGACTGATGGGGCTGCATAGTTTGATGTATTGCCGAAGCGAGAGATACTTTGGACGAAGTGAATTTATAAGCACCTCTTCTCCAAAGAAAAATGGCTGCTATATTTCATTTTGTCATTTTTAGCTGTAGCAATGTTCTTATATACCTATCTGTGTGAACTCTTAAGAAAAGAAAAACCCAAAATAACATGTACACCCATCAGGAACCCCACTCCTTTCCCGCAGCGGAGGGGGGAGCCAGCTCCCGCGCTGGATCTCAGGCGTGGGGAGTCGGACACAATGCATATTTACCCCATACCAGCAGCCTGGTGTGCGTGTGCTGCTCGCTCCTTTTCTCTCTCTTTTTTGAAAGTGTAGTTGCTTAGCAACATAATTTAGTCACCTGCAGGTCAGGGTTCAGCTCTTGTTAATGTCATTGTGAATTAGAAGGAGGAAATGACTTTGGGGGTTTTACAGCTTCTTTGTGACATTGCTGTTAACCAAGAGGTTTGTATCCTGTTTGGTGGAAAACCTTCAGTGACTGCTTGTTTTTTATGTGATTATTTCCCTACGTATTCTGCAATATTTCTAAAGTGAAGAGGGGAAAGGGGAATATGACAGAAGATACGTTATTTGATATATACGTTGTAGAAGTTAAAGGTCAGAAGCAGTGCTTTGCACCCAATGACAAATTGCTTCATTTTAGGGCAAATTGAACTCCAGACTTTGGAAAGAATTGTTCCAATGTCAGCCCTGCTCTGTCCTCTTGTCTTTCCCCACAGCACATTCAGGGAGGCTTGCAGGAGAGCAGAAGCAGCAAGTTCCCCTCCACATGCCTGCCACTTTATTTCCCACAGCAGAAATCCCTGAAGGCTGCTGCCTCAGGGGAGCAATCTAAATTTAGCAACTACAAAATTCATCTTGAATTTTTGCTCCATACACTTGCAACTTCTCGGATACCATCTGATTCTCCCTGCTTCAGCCTGGTGTAATAATAGCTTCAGTCCTCCCCGGCGCCCTGTTCTGGTCAGACAGAGAGGTTTCCCAGGACCGCTTGCTTACTTTACCGTGGAGGATCCAAGGCACCCTAGCTGATGCAGTCCCAAATGCTGAGAGACTTGCAGGGCTGCTCAGGCTTGGAGGTGCGTGTGCTTTCTAACCTGCCTGGGCGCCTCTGGGGATGCTGCACACCCATCAGATCTGTTCAGCTCATCATGCAGAGCCAGGAGGCTGGGGCTGTAGCACAAGGTTGGGGATCGGCAAAGGCTCGGAAAAGCAAATGGGATTTTTGCATGTTCTGGGAGTGAAGGAAAGGCTTTGCCATTTTGGTGGAAATATTTGTGTAGAGCTGTCAGAAGGGGTTTTCCACTTCATTGGCCAGTTGAAAGGAAAGCATGCATACATCTGTGTGTACATATACATATATCTAGTGTGTGTGTTCTTATTATTATGGATGAAGATCCAAATTTGATATAAATTTGGTCCAAAATTAAATATTTCATTTCATTTTCAGGATTATAAACATTTTCTGTTACCATTTTAAAATAAGGTGTTCAAATCATAAGTAGAAGGCTCAGCGAAAAATAAAAAGTCATAACATTTTCCTTGGAAAACAACAGAATTAAATATTTTGCATGTGCTGGAAACATTTCTTCATCGTTTAGAGCCAAAACAGTTTTATCAAATTCAACCTGAATTCATGGATGGTTACAATCCTCCTGAAATAGCATTTCTTGGCAAACTTATTATTTTATTCACCAACTTTTTTAGGCAAAGTTTGCGTTTGATTTCCTGATCAAACACGTATGCATTGCTCTTGTCTCTATGGTTTGAAATCCTGTGATAATTGCTCTGTCCCGCTGAGGTTTTCACATACGCGTCGTTTCACATGGGCTTTGTGGCTCGATTGTAAGCTGTGCGAGAAGCTGCAGTTGTGCTCACTGTTCACAAACACTAGTAATCCCAGGATCATTTGCATGGGTGATTTGTGGTCTGGAGTTCATTAATCTTTTGCTGTGACTGTTCATTATTTGTGCTATGTGACTGGTCAGCTAAGACATATGGGGCCAGATTGCCAGCTGCTGAAAATCAGCGTCGCTCCGCTGATGGATGGAGGCAGGCTGGTTTCCGTCTGTGACGGATTGGATCGTGGAACAGAGGGGCTTCCTGCTTGTTTGCCGGCCTTTGAGGCAGGCTACGCTAGTTTTTGTAATGTATGAGCTTCCACGCAGGTGAAATCCACCTGTGAAACAAGCTGCCTTCTGATACCTTGCTTAAGTAAACATTTGGAATCTTGTAAAGGAACCCAGTGTGAGCAGGTGTTTGCGAAGAGGAGTTAAAAAGGCAACCAATAAATAGCTGAACTGAAAAACTTGCTTAGAAATTTTTTTATTTTTGTTCAGGTGATTCCCTAAATGTAAAACCAATCGTTTCTTAGGTGGCTGGTTTACTATTCCAGCGAGATGCAGACCACGTTCTTGACTCCACTTCCTGCAAAAGCTTCAGTAGTGACAACAATATTATGCAGCGTTCGTCCTGACACGTAAAACCTGAGTAATACTATAAACCATTATTCACAGGAATTGATATAACAAGCATCAGTGATTCAGGGTAAAGCTTTTTAAAAACTGATGCTGGCTAGGGCCCGGTGCCATACTGCCAGCTTGTAGTGAGCTTTGCAGAGGGGAGTCCGAATCACTGGCAAAAGGGAACTTTACCAACTTTTCTGTGTTTTCATTTAGAACTGGGTGGGCAGGAGCAGCTATGTAAAGCAAAAATGTCTTGTGGATCTGCCTTCGTATGAAATAACTCTAGAAAGATTTCAGATTCTTTGCCTAACTCAGGCCCTTACAAAGTTGCTGGTGTGTGAGACATAAATCACTCATGCAACCGGGCATCTACCGTCAGGGTGCTAATTGAGACTAATGTTGCCGTGGGTAGCTGGTGAGATAGCAGAATGCCAATTAAAACTGAGAGGAGAGGGAATATTTCCTCCTTCCTTCCTGGTGGGTAGCATTGGCATTACGATTTTAGGCTGATACCTGGATTTCTCAATCTCTACCTGTATTGTGCCGATCTCCAGCAGCACCTTTAATGCATGACAGACACCAATGAACATAAGACCACCCTTAACCCGTGATAGGGGTCATAAATTTAGAAGGCTGTGGAGGTGGAAGATTTGTATCATTACTGTTCGTTCCCCATCCCTCTCCACCTCTTCCCCTAACATTTGACGGGGAGATTATAGCCGATAATAGTACTTGGCAGTTACGGGAGGTGAAACTGAAAATTTTTGGAAACTTTTAATCCATGGATCTCAAAATGCTTTCTAGACATTGACTGTCACAACTGGTTTGCTAGTTATGTATAAGGCTGAGGAAAAGGGAAGTTACACAGTTCGCCAAACGGTATGTGGAAAATCAGTAGCAGAGCTCGAAGTAGAAGCCAGAAGTCTTTCCTCCACCCCTCTGCTCCTTCTCCAGACAGTGCGTGCTGCTCTTTGGTCTCATTTGCGGAACAGTCAGGTGCCTAGTAGTGATTAGCTAAAACTCAGTACCCTGATAACTCCTAATAAAAGCAAAGTCAATTGACACACACAACAGTAGTGAGGAGTACATCAGAAAAAAAGTCACAGTGAACAACTAGATATTTGGGTTTTAATAATGAAGTTTCACATTTCCTAGCCACTAGAGATTTGGGGGCGCAAATGAAAGGAATGGAGTATTGATTTTAAAAAGGCTTCATACATTGTTTTATCTCTCATATATTGTCTCAAAGACATCCAAACCTACTAGCAACCCAGCTCTGTGAGACTGCCATGATTACTGTTGGTGGCTAGGGACAGGTTTTGTATGAGAGCAAAAGTCCGTGGTTTTTGTTTTCTGTGTGTGTTCCAGGGCACCCAGGGTTAATGAAACCACATAAAAATGAAATGGTTAAAAACAAACTTCTCTGTAGACAAAGTTGTTTTTTTCTTTGTAAAGTTTGGAGAAGATGTACCAGTTTTGTTTTGTTTTGTGTTTTCCTCAAAAAGAGAACCAACAGCGCTTGAAAGGAAGTGGATCTGTAGAGCTGTCAGCAGAATCTATAAAAGAGACTCTCTGGGAATCCCATCCACCTCTCCACTTGCAGGCAAAGAGACATGGAAAATAACACATCAAAACTACATTTCTTAAATATTTTATACATAACGTCCAATGTTCCAGCTTTCACAAGAATGCCAGATAGCTGTACTTCCTTTAGTGTTTTATATATGATACTTTAAAAACATCTGAAATAAGTTTATACCTTGTATCAGCTACCTATAGCAAACTGTCTTACAATCAGCGCCATATGTAGTTCTGTTGAATACACTTTCTCAAAGGTATAGGCAACGTAAAGCTGGGGCCTCTCTCTGCTGAAGTGCCTGTTCTTTAGCTTATACAAGGCAGTGCTGCTCTTGAGCTTGTGTTTAGGACTGTCACATTTTCCAGTGGCAAAACTACAATCAGGTCTCAGATCTGAGTCTGTGATTTACAAGAACTGATTGACCAAGCAAATATCCTAAGCCTTCAGGAGGTACAGTAGATTGAAAATGAATTTGATGTGAGGTTAATGACTTGGTGAAAATATAAATGTCACCTAGGAAGTCTGGCATCATACCTCTGCTGTAATCATAAGTCCACAGTGATTGTACATGTGAATGGGTGAAGTTAAATACAAGTTTGAAATATGGGATTCCTTATTCAAGAACTGGTATAGAATAGAAAAACATAACTCTCCATTTTAGCTAATTTGGCAGCATAAATCCAGATTAAATCTTTCTATATTTCTTAATTAACTGCAAGGTTGCTTTATGCAAACACAGTTTGATGTACATATTTGTGTGTGATTGGCACAGAGATCAACCATGTCAAGTTTAAGTAAACACGAGCATACAAACTCAAACAGCGAGCTGTTTGCCCAGCAAGGCAGCGTAACTCTTGCAAACAGAAAGTCACTTCTTCATCTTCACTTAGAAAACCTTGTTTTCTTAGTGTCTTCCTGCACTAGGAGCCCTGCAGACTTGGGCCTTTAAAGTGCACTAAACAATTCTCCATGGATGCAATCAAGTGTATTGTGAAGTACCTTGGTTTTACTTACTGGTATAAAGACACCTGCAAGGTAAGGCTTTTGAGATCTGGCTGCCTCAGCCAAAAAACAAACTATTGCAATTGTTACTCAGTTAGTAGACCAGAAGATCTGCTCTAGAGCAAACCTTGACCTTATTTCCATTGTTTGAATTAAGGTGATGTTTCTGAGAGATGCTAGAGAGACAGCAATGAAGCCCAAAGTCCATTATCTGTCCCATAGCCAGTATAATTGAATTAAAGTTGTAATTTGCCTTTCTCGTTATAAAATCTTGGGGTGTGTTGGTCAGTGTATTCACAAACGTGACTTGGAAATACTCTTCTTCGCTGTTGAAGGTGCAACATGTAAGGTCTGGTTTCTAAGATTCCCTCCTATGTGTAGGACAGGAGGGGGTGAGGGTGGGAGAGCTGCCTGCGAGCTGCCTTCACTCTGCCTGCATTTCAGGCCTGTGCAGGGGGATCTGTGTAGCCTCTGGGTGACTCAGAGCAACCTCACAGGCCACAGGATACAAAGGAAACACCACGGAGCAGCAGCAGTGGAGCTAATTACGGTGGTAATTTTCCTTGTACTTGTGCCCAGACCACAGTAGCTACTTGGAGCAAGCAAGAGCTGGCAACAGCTTTCAGTCACCGAAGGCTTTGATAAGATCCAAACTCGTGAACTACAGAAGAACTGAATGATGCAGGAAGTGTTAAAAAAGGTGCAGAGTTTCCTGGCAAACACCTTTAATCATTCCATACTCTCTTTTCTCACTAAAACTGTTTTCATACAGTCTCTGACACCGTGGGTCATGAGCCCAACTGGGTATTTCTGTGGACAGACATCACAGCTCCACACAGCGCAGAAGACAGAACGTGACTCACCTTGAAATAGAATCTTAAAAACAGGATTTCTGCAAAATTGTTTTGTCCTGTCCAGGTTGTGGCAGACTGCAACAGAACATGATCACTGCTGTCTGGAGCTGGTCTGCTGTGGAAGAATCAAAGAGATGAGGGTGTGCAGTATTTTGTGCTGGCTTTGGATGGATTTTCTACCTAGGCTTCTTTGTGTCTGACTTCCAAGTCTGCCCATACATCCCTTTGGAGAACGGCTTGCAGGAGTGGAGCAGCCAGGAAGGAGGTGAAGGATCGCTGTCTGCTGAAGCTCTTTTAGCTTTCTTTCTAAAACCCCCAGGGAGGCAAGCGGGGAGGTGATGTGGGATCAAAAGCAATAATGGAGGAGCGTTTGCAGGGGTGATTTTTTTAAGATGAATTGTTTGGTTAGAGATATTTCTTTCTTTTTTTTTTTTTCCTCTAATACCCAGCTGCTGAACTGAAATCTAAATGTACTTGGTCAGCGCAGAACATTGCAAACCTACAGTCCAAATGTCCCAGCCATTTCTTCCTTGTCTTTTCCTACCCTATCCAGAGCAGGAATACTTCCCACAAACAAGGGCACCCTCGCCAGCCTCTCACACACAGGCACTTTCAAACCTCTTTACGGATTTAAGAATACAGCATCCAAGAGCTTTAAGACACTATTGCTTCAGAAAGAAGGGAAAGCTGCCATCTGTCTTTTCCTTGCTTCTCACTCCAAACAGCAGGAGAATACTTTTTTCTGACCCAGCTCTTCCCATCTTTTACCCCCTAAAGCATCAGTTAGAATTAAATGTCAGTGTGTTATTCACATGGGAAAAATAAGGTAATTTATTTACATGCCTGTACAGTGGAACAACGTGTTAAAGAAGGTAGCTAACCGAAGGAGGACAGTTCATGTCTCTGAAAGAATAGACTGCTTATTTAAACATTAAAAGGAAGTAAAAAAAAAAAAAAAAAAAAAAAAAAAAAAAACTGCATTCCCCTTTACGTGCGGCTTTGAGAAGGTGGAGTATTTTTTGCTTAAGTCATTTTGTCAGCTGGCTGGCAATGTGTTAAAGATGCTTAAATGCAGGAGAGCAGAGCTGTGGTGACTTTTCCCCTAATCAAATGGCATGGCAGGGAGAAAAGCACAGATGTAATTCTGGGGCTTTGAAATCAACAGAGCTGCGACAACAGAGGCTGCAGTTTCACCTGTAGCTGAGAGCAAGACAAACAGTGTGCTGTATTCAGCGTGCCTCCCTTTTACAAAATTGCTGTTGCAACAGTCTAAAAGTAACACAGCCAAATGTTAGGTCCTGCATCTTGGCGTGTTCCTAGAGAATAGGCGATCATATTAATTTTTTATTGTTTTAAAGAAGACACTGCTGTAGTTACACAATGAAGTCTTTAATTACTGTGAAAGTCAAGTACATATACAGAATAGCTTGGATTTCCCACTGGACCAAGAGAAGGTGAATTTAACAGGGAAAACAGCCAAGTTTGGCTCATAGTCTCTGTCATGGGGTCTTTTTCTGGTTTTTACACCTGTGCCAATGGCTTCTCTGGTTGTAAGATCAGTCTTTGGGGGAATTCTTGCCTGTGGTGTCAGAGTGCACCACACCCAAGCCTTAAATCCCCCTCCCCCAAAATTACCCTCTAAACCTTGAAACCTGCCCTTTCAAAATAAAATCTTTAAAACCTGAAGGTGGGCTGGGGGGGAGATAAAGGGACAAAGACAGACTGTCCTGAAATGTGTCTCCTTTGAAGTAGCAATAGAGGTAATTGGATGGATGGGAATTATCTTTCAATTCAGGATCTTTCCCTGATGAGTTTGAATTTAACATAAACAAGCAGCATACTTGGGTTTGCTGAGAGCTGCTGGTATTCTCTGGGTGCATGGAAAGGACAGGAATTTTTCTTTTCATACATCATTTACAAGTAACTGCAATGACTCCACAAAGTCAGTACAACTCCCTAACACAAAGCAGAAAAATGTACAAAGGAAAGAAAAGGATATTTTGTTGATGGTTTTTAAATAGATGTTCTCTGTAGGCAGAGTTCAGCTGCATTGGGATGGAATCAAAGGGCCAATACGGAGGAATTTTTTTCACCTTCTGGAATTTGGATGTCTGGCTTTTGTGTCAATTACCAGTACTCTTTATTTACTGAACAATGCCTCATACGAAGATAACAAGGTAATTTGATATTTACTTATGAAAAGCCCATTTCTTAAAGCAGTGCTACCGGAATTTTCAGCAGTTTTTACAGGGACCGTTTGCCAGATCTTCAAAGAAAACTGTTCTTGAACAAACAGCCACTCGGAATAGACCTGTGTGTTCTATAACCTGGGGAGAGGAAATTTTCACTGAGAGGTGAAAATCAGTGAAGCAAAGCTTCAGACCTTTTGTGCATGACCCAAGCACCACAGCTTTCTCCTTAGACCCCCTTCTCGCATGCAAGAGCCACCTTTTCCTCAAGCAGCCAGCCTCAAAGCACTGTCATTCCTGTAGCTCGGAAATTATTTTCAGATCAGGCTGAAAGCCAGCCTTCCCACCCATCCTCACTATTTATTTGCTGGAGTGATGACAGGTCCAGCCAGTTATGGAGTAAAAATGTAGTTACTCCTTCCATGTGAGACAACATTCATAAGCACAGTTTCCTGCTGTGTGGGAGGGCTTCTGTTCCTGTCCCAAATGTCTCTGTTATCCCTTCTGACTATGGCCTTCCAGGTAGACAAGAAGGCAGATAAGATAGCCTCGCGTCTTTCCCAAAAGTGCCCTAAGCCTGATGCTTCATGATCGAGAGAGATCAGTGAGCAGAGCTTTGTCCCTACAGCTGAGGCAAGGGGCCAAGCAGATATGCAGAGTTTTGAGAGGGACCAGTCACAGAGACTGAGCAGGGGAGAGATAAGAGGTATCACGTAGGAGAGAGAATAAAAGGAGAATGAGGCAGGCAAAACTCTACATGCAACAGAGTGGAGCAGGGTTTAGAAAAAATCCTTTGTGCTTGTTAAGATTTTTGTAAATCCCAGTCTGCTTGAACATGGGTTCGTCCTTCAGAGAGCAAAACGGCTGGCAGAGGAAGAAGCAGTTAGAAAATTACCTCCTTACCTTAATTCCCTGGATAGAAAGAAATTTACTTGTAAAGGTATGTTTTTTAAGATCTTCTTATAGGTCTTATCAACTACAGCTCTATCTACAAGATTGTGGAAACTGCAAGGTGGTTTTTTTTACACTGTACCTCTGAGGTTCATTGTCAAGTGCCCACAAAGAGCTTAAAAAGCATTTATCCATCTTTCACCAGCATGACAGACCCTGCTGCTATTCTGTTGTCCTCCAGATACTCCTGTCTTAGAAAAACTGAATCTCTTTTAAGAAATTGTTGTTTTCCTTTTCTTTATGCAGCTGAGCGAGACGGGACAATATCACACCATGTGACACAGATCACCGAGAGGGTGAGTCCTCCCTTTCCTACCTCTGCTCCTGGATACCTCTCCTATTTCACTACTACATTGTCATATAAGTATTAATCAAGATAGTGTGTGATGTTCACATATGAGCTGATTATGCAACTGATATTAACGATCATTATAAAAATCAGTCTGGCTCTGGCAGTCAAGTGGTGCTAAGCTGTCCGTGATGGGCTGAATTCAAGGCCACACAATTTCTCTTCTGAATATCTGAAAAACTTAAGGCTGTCTGTCTTCAAACCTTAACTTTGCACACCACTAATCTTAGAACAAGCTGCTCAGGCAACCTTGTCACTGTAGTTTTCCAGATTTTCTGATTTCATCTTCGTTAAAGCTTTATTTCTGTAGCCCATCACTTTTAGCCATCAGTACGCAGTATATCTAAGCTTCCTGCATATCAAAAAGGATATGCACAGAGATAAATTGTCAAGGAAAGATGTGTTCAAGGGGCAGACTTTAAAAGGCATTTAGATGGTAGAGGGGCACACTGAGAGAAGAAATGATCAGAGGAATTACAAACTGACACATGTTTTGGAATTCTCGGTCTTTAAAATCTGCCCCAAGCTCCTTAATTATGGAACAGGTCCACAAGGAAAACTGTAACCTATTTCCCTTTGTGCAACTCTTTCTGGTTGGAAGGATTTATTAAGCCAATGTCAATATTCTTCCCATCAATTTTGGAATGTCTGACTCTTTGTTGAAACAAGCTATTAGCAGCAATAAAAAGACACAGGACTAGAATAATTTGTCTAGAGTTCTCTTGTGTGAAATATTCGCAATAGTGTGGAGAAGCCAGTAAGTAATATTATACTCACGGCTTACTTTGGCTCACAGGTGGCAGCAAAATCAATTAACTACTTCTATCCATAGGAATTTATTGACTTCCACCCATTTTAGAAAGAAATGTGACTTTCAGTTGGTAAAGTTACAAAATGCTTGTTTCCTGCTGTGCAGTTTTGTAGTGTGCTGCAAGACTTTCTGTACCAGCCACCCTGGCTCTGGGGCAATGTGCTTCATCTGGTTATTCTCCCCAGAAAGCAGAAGCTCCACCGGTACTGAAAATCTGCCTTACTTGAGTGAGCTGCTAATCTGCGTTCTCATTTGAAGTTTCTCAAACTACTGGTTGGCAATGCTACTTACCTCTAATTACTTTTTCACAAAACTCGAGTCAGCAAAATTTGCAGTGACTAGTATGAATCTCATAATACCATGAGCAGTGGGAAAGTGTGTTTTTGCAGATAAGGCACCCCACACTACTCATTTAACTCAGTATGATCCCCACATTATGAACCTGGCACCATACCAGAGGATATGGGAGAAAGAGGCCAAGCTATTATAGCAGGTAGATCAGCACACATAAATTTAGGCAATCATTTAATGGGAGCTCAGCTAAACAAGCTGTCCCTCACCTTTTGTTCCTTTATAGATGTTTATGTTACTAATTAAGCTGTGAGTTTAGGTCTGCAAAGTAATGAGGCTTTTCTACCTGCTGATGTCAAAATATCTGACTGTTTGCTGATACTTTAAATAAAAGCAGGTAGGAGAGCTGGCTGTAGTAATTGACTGGTTGCCCACAAGAGTTATTTCAGGGAGAATGCTGGAGAGTCTGGGCTGGCCTAGAAATTTAGAAAGAAATGTTGATTTTTCCAGAGGTTATCGATTGGAATGTTTTCCTGAGAAGTCTTAGCATTTGGTAGCGTTCCTCACTCTAGGTGTAGTATGTACTAAGCCTACATCTGGGTTTTCATAAGGGAGCAGATTGTGTGTGTCTCTCTTGTATAGTCTAATTAAAATAACTTGCATACATATGTCAGTGTTCCCACTGAGTCTTATGGTATTTAGTTAACTGGTTTTCATTTTGTTAAATGTAGACTGGGACAGGTTTGTGTTTCTAAGCTTTTGTGGTTGACAAAGTTTTAATTGAATATATAATGAGTGTTGTATTTAGGTAATTATTTGAACCCTATGGCATTCACAAACTGAAATGCAACATGCTCTGGTATTTTGCTTTATGTTTAAATATCCCTGTTTGAGTGTTTTGAAGACCTGAAGCTATATTTTGGGCTACACGTTTGGATTCTGGACTACACTTGAGTGGGAGACCTCTGAGGAACAGTCCAGGTTTACAGAGCAAAGCTGGCAATGCTATACATTGTTCTTGCCCTTTTCTGCTCCTTCAGACTTTGACCCCGAAACAAAACCATCTTTACAGTGCAGATGATCACCTAGCTATCCAAGATGAGCTGTAAAACCTAGGTGCTGAACACTTGCTGTGAACTTTTTCAAGGGTAAGAGCGTTAACCTAGATCTGCTGGCCAAATTCCAGTCTTTGTATTTAACTTCTTATCTGAGTTCCTCTGGTAGTTTCAGTTATCATGATCTTCACCCTCTCTCATCTCTGCAGCTGCCACGTGACATTTCCTTGCTTACTTCAGCAGAAGTTGCAGATTACCCAGCTCTAGTTTTAATTCAGCAATGAAGCATGCGTTTGGGAAAAACACATTGCTGCTAAAAGATGTTCGTGTTATCTTAATCATATGTTAGGTTAAAATATGGATTGACATATAGGAATGAAACAATATATTTGCATTTCTGAAAGGAAAGCAGAACTTTTTGCTAACTACTAAATCCAGTTGGGAACTGCTGTATCAAACTATCCGAAACGAATGGGCTATTAACAAAGTAAGTTATTAAAGCAGTATGTAAAAAAAAGGATTACACGTCCTTGTATAAGAAGGATTTCAGCAATGGGTTAATATGGCCTGTATCTACTCTTTAAAAGTAGATAAAATAGCATAGCAAAAATAGGGGTGATGTGATAAAAAGGTGACTACTCGGTGACTTAATGTGTGACAGGATGCAACAAGAGCGGAGAAATCAATATTGTAATATAGATAGGTTAACGTGGGTTCAAACAATAGGTGCTGTAGCTTTTCCTGAATAGATCACCTAGTTCAAATCCAGATTACATGGCAAATTCTGCCTTGATGTAAGTTACTTACTTAAACCCATTGACTTTGGTTAGTAGAAATTGGCCCTGTCTCAGTGATGACTTAAATTCATTACTGCACACAAGTGAAAAATTGAGAATGAATACGTTAGCTATTCAAATTATACTTATTTTTACAGTCATAAAACTGATTAAAAACTTCCTGATTTTTTTTATTTATTTTCTACCCAAAGAGCTTTTTCTGGGATGAAGGGAATTGGTTTTTTCAGGTGTTAGCTTTTACAGTCTAATACCTGCTTCATGGCTCATGAAAAGTGAATATGAACCGACTGGATTACTGTACAGACCGAAGGCTTGCCTGGACTTTTTTGAAAGCTATTGCTACTTCGAGCTGCTTTAAGGGAGAGACTGTCTGCACCAGGAATCTCTACAACATTTTTGCCAAAGTTTCTTCTGGCTCTCATCACTCAGATTTTGGGTTGTGCCCAGAAACAGAAGTTTGAATTTTCCTTAAAGATGATCAAAAGTAGTATCAAAAAAGATGGTTTTACTACTGAGCTCTTGACTCATACTAAAACTGAGTGGTCAGAAAGAATTTTATGATTTATGATCTGTTCTGAATAGGGATGTATTTAAACACAGGATTGAATTTCAGGATCTAAGAGGGAAGAACAAAGAACAGGAAGGAATGAAGAGTGAAATGTGTCATAACCATGACTGTAGCCAAGCTCTACAAAACCAGTATAAATAGCTTAGACTGTACTGTAGCATTAGTCTCTGGGCCTGCTATTTAGCACATTGAAACTAAGGTATCTTCTCATCCTTTACAAAGCTAAACTCCCCACCACAAGATTAAGACCTGTGAAGAAAAGGTTTGTATTGCTGATGTCTGCTAGAGAGTTAGAAAAGGTAGGCTAAATTTAGTTTAGCCTTAAAATGACTTAAAAACCTGATCTCATTACTACATTTTTTTCCCTAATAATGCATTCTTTTAGCGTGTAAAAATGAGCTGCAGCAAAGCTGCCACACGAGGATGATGCAGGAAACCGACCTTAATCGATATTTCAATCAGCCACCTGTGGGTGACTGAGAATTGCCAGTTAGGGGTTCTCCCAGGTAAATGAAAAGCTGCTTGTTTTCTTTCTTAAGAGCTGTTGGGAAGTTTACTTCTTTGGGAATTTCTTTACTTATATAAACAATAGTCTTCAAAACAATGAAGTATTCAGTGAATCCAGTCCTAGCTTTCAGAAAACCCCAAACGTTGTTTCATTTTGCTAAAGGGAACGTTAGATGTTTATGTATCAGATCCAAGCTGGTATTAAATGAGTACAGCCCCATCAGTTATCATGGGGCTGAGCTGAGTGACACACACCATGTGATAATCACACCCACACTTTTGCAGGGACGATTGGTTTGGGTATTTTTATTCTTTTGTTGTTCAGAAATTCTTATCTGAAGAAAACAAGAAGCTGTAGTTTCTTGGCGTTGACACTGCTATGACCTCATTGATTGAATGAAGGTTGCTAAGGTATAACTGCAGAATCTGTTCGGTGGTGTATATGGTATCACCACTGAAAGCCCATCATCTGCCAGATACACACAGTGATAACTGGGATCCTGCATTATCCCTCCCACCTTCTCATAGTGCCATATGGCAACTGTTGCAATCGCTGACCTTTAGTGGCTATGAGTGTGTCTTCAAACTACCCTCTTTTATTTATTAATTCATTCTTTTTTTCAGCTTCGGGACTTTGTTGCACACCAAACTTAGTAGGAACGTTTACTACTGTGGATTTCTTCCTAGAAGAATTGACTGGCTTGTCCTTGAACTCTGGCAGTTTTCTCTCCAAGGGAAGCAAAGCCTCCCCAGGGCACCCGCTGTGCCAAAACGGTGGGGTCAGAGCTGCCTGCAGGCAGAGCAGCCAGCGTAGACCGCTGCCCGTGCTGGGATCCTGCTGGACACACTTGGTGGGCTGTGCCTATACAGGAGAAGTGTCTCGGCACATAGGGACTGGTCTTATTTGCTTCCAGAAATGTTGTGTTAGGCTTTTTGCAGACAGCTGTGAGCGCGGCTCAGACCTGTAACTAAAGGGTCCTGGTGACTCAGGAGGAGGTGAGGACTGTGGCCAGGATTACTCACGCGTTGCCTGTCCACCAGGGACGGGGCAATATTAATATCACACTAACGGCAAAGCTGTGAGCACTCCATGAGGCACGAGGTGATTCAGCTAACAACAAAACAGTTTTATGTAGAGTGTGTCAGCCTTAAGAAGTGGGGGAAAATGTACCACAGCAATATAAAGCCACATCTCCTGTGGCATTTTGTCAGGGAAGTCAGAAGCAGCATGAGGGGTGAACGGCGGGGGGCTAGCATGGGGGAGGTCCATTTGTACACTGCTGTCCCAGGAGAAGACCTTGAGCTGTGCCTCGTCTGCTTCTGGATATTGGGTGAAGGAAGAGCCAGCGTGTGCTGGGCAAGGATGGGTGGTTAGGAGGGAAGTGGAAGAGAGGCAGAAGTTTGTTTGCTTCAGTACTGAGAAGACAAATGTTTGTAAAGAGAAGGAATAAAAGTCTGTTTGCTCTAATATATCTAATAGACACCAGAAATTTTCCAGCTACCCTTTACCCCCCAGTATCTGAGTTTTGCCTTTATCACTTTATTTAAATGCCAGTAAAAGCAAAGCTTTAATTTCTTCTGGCCACATGGCATCTAAAGCTTTCCTTTCAGGTTTCTCTGTCCTCTCTGAAACTGGCAGAGATGCCATCCTTCATATCCTGGATTTGAGCTATTAAGAGCAACCTGAACTGACATGAGACAGTGTATCAGCAATGAAAAATTCCTGAATCCCTGGGTTTAAGGTTATCAAATGTCTGAAACTCCTCCAGGGATCTCGGCAGCACAGTATCGCTCATACATACTATACGTACATTAGAGTGTTCTTCCTAAATTTCAGGTGGGGTTTCCACTTTTATCCAGTGACATGCCTGTACTGTATATAACACTCTTTTATTCTTTTGTACTAAATACACAGAACAGGTAGAGAGGTATGAACAAAAGTAATTGTCTACTCATTTTACTGCATCATATGCAAAAGCCAGCTGATACATTCTAAGATGCAGAACAAAGAGAAAGGAGGAGGAGATTGTTTCTGAAACTCCTATTTCTCAACATTTAATCTTTCAACATTTTTATTTTTTTCTTGAAGGAAGTTTGGTATCGGTGCCTGTCATGTCCACTACATTTTGCCAGTGAAAAGGGCTATACTGATCCTTTGATTTGAAATTAAGTAGATATATAAGGTTTTAGTTATAAAATAACAAGGTTTTTTGCTGGTAAAGAAATCTTGTTTTCTCTGTTCCTGCTCTCTGACAGTTGGTTGGCAGAGAAAGGAGGAATAATAAGTTTTAATTATATCTCCCCAAACAAGCAGATTTGAAAGCAATGCAGGGATTACATGAGAATAAAATCCCTTCAAGCATTAACTGTCGCTGGTAAAAGGATGTTAGATATAATCCTATAAGGTTAGATGTCCAGACACCCTGGTTTAACCAGGACAGTCTAATTTTTAATTTAACGTTCTGTCATCCTGATTATTTTCTTTGGGAGGCTCATGTGTCATGTTTGCCTTTGTGCCATACTCAAGAGTGGCACAATCATGAAAATAACACTTTAAATCATCATGCAGATTTTCTCCTCCAATTTCATCAACCAGCATCACATGTCAAAATGCATTGAACATCACAAGCCAGGAGAATAGGAATTGTATTATCTTCTGCATTAAAAAGGAATAGATAAGCAAGAGAACAAAGGAAAAGTAATAAAGAGGAGTGGGGAAAATAACTCCAGATCTATACATGCGTTTTTTTCTTTATGAGGAAAGACGCCCGTGACAATACACAATACACTTGTCACTTGCTTGTTACGTAGAGCTTGAACTAAACCAGTTCCAAACCGCTTCAGGTGCTGTCCCCTTCAGACACTTCTTGGTTGGCAGGGAACTAGTAAGCAAATGCCAGTGGAATAGTTAAGAAGATGGAAAGATTTTTTTTTTTATATTATTCCACCCATGAGCTTTCAAACTCCCTCAGACAACAGATGGGTGATCCAAATTGGGTCTAATAAAGCAAGGATAGATATTTTTTCTGAGGCTTTTCTGAGAAGTTCGGTCAGACTTAACAGAGTGTTTATTGTGCTCTTGCAATTTTTGTTTTTAGGCTGGAAGCAGAAAAATCTGCTGAAATATATTATAGTTTCCAGCTGAAACTAGAACAGTATTGTGAATCACATGAGAGAAGCAGATCCTTTGTGATTTCTAGGCAGAACAGGTTCAGAAAAGCATCTGAACTCCTTCAGGATTTTCTGATCATCCAAGCCTGAGGCTTTGTTTTTCTTATCCCTCCATCCTCTCTCAGAGTCTCATTGTGAGAGTCACCGAGTGCTCCCTCTGTCCAGCTTCCCTGTCAGGTAAGAGCATTCATTACCTCTGAGAAGGTGCCAGTGCTTTGTAGCATAAGATCTTAAAAATACCATGGTCAAGAGGTAACGCACAAGGCTTTAATAAGCATCTGACTAAACCAGCTGGTTGTTTTCTTTTCAAGCCAGATTTTCTTTTATAAATCGTTTAAGTTTCATGAATGTATTGCTCTTACACCCACGTGTTCATCATCACTTCACTTAAGTCAGGACTTACGTCTGTGATTCATTTGGAATTTCCCAGGTACTTAGAGGTTGTGTGCACAGAGCTGGCATCTTAGTTGGCCTCGAGGATTTCTTGAAGGTCTAACTACTGTACGACTTACTCTCCCTTTAGGGTAGACAATAGTAAGTCTAATAGATGTCTCTTTGGATGAATAGAACATGTCATCCTTAGACTTGGGCCAGGCACGGTGCACAGTCTGTAGGTTGTTCCATTCAGGCTGCTTTGCAAATATGCAAGCAGAGGATAATGTGCTGAAGTACAGTGAAGCATGTTAGTCATACTGAGGGAGGGTCCTCTGGGAGCCCTCTCAGTGAAAGAAAATACCACTGCAAGAATTAGAGGTGAGGTGTGAACAAAGCATTACCACTCTGAGGACCTAAAAAAGCCCTTTCTTAAGCAAAGAACGTTCCTGACCTACTGCTAAGGAGTCAGTAGTCAGTGACACTTGGAAACCGTTGATCCTGAAGCATTCACCCACCTTGGATCCAAAGGTAGAGCAGTGAGAAGGCCATGACAGTAAAGCAGTGGAGATCTGTTCTTTCTTCACACACTTGTGAAATTCCAACGGGTCCTAACTAGAGTCCTGACCACTTTCACGCTATTATACATGCGCAGCAAGCTGGTGCAGTAAGAAATAGAAGGAGCTCTCTCCATCTCAGCACAGCCACCTGGAAGCAGTTAAGCACTGCAGAAGCCAGTTACTTGTAGCAGAAAGGTAACAGTAGGAGCCCTCACATAAGATGTACAAGGGTGGGACAGGATGGAGGGATGGCCAGGCCTCTTCCATCGCGTCACGTGTTCTTGCAAAAGCAACAGTAAAATATCCAGGGTGGAGCCACAGTATCTCTGCTGTCCACCTCCAAACAGGATATAAAGTGGATAAATGGTGCTGGGATCCGTTAATCTCTGTTTCTCTCCTTTTTGCATATTCTGGTAGACTTGATAGTTGGATTTTGCTGTCAATTTTTATCATTTTTATTTTACATCAAAGAATGGAAGAAAGAAGCTTTCTGTTCTGTCTGAGCAGATGAGCTCATGGGTAAACGAACAAAACCAGATCACGGAAATCTCAGTGCTCTGAAGTTTGATGGTAGCCTAAATGACAGGGGACAATCTTCCAGCTGGGCAGGACACCCCCCACCACCCACTACTAATCGTGTCATTTAAGATTATAACTCAAGATGCTTTGGACCAGATTGTGATTTGAGATGCACCTATTTAAATCTGGCATCAATCTTTCCTTCTGCTTCTATATCAATTAATGTCTTGTGGGCTGCATTTCTGCAGCTAGATAGTGGGCTGCTTTGGATCCAATTTATTTCACTGGATTGGGCAATTTAGTTCTCTTTGAAGTTTTCATTGTGATTTATATTTGGATATGCCTTTATATAACTGAGAATTAAAAATGAGTATTTATGCCTTTTTATTATTATTACATCTTTGTCATTAAATGCTTGTCTTTAATAGTGGGTTGTAACCCAGGAAGTCCTTTGCAGTCCTGCATTCCTCCACTGAAGGCAGCAGGATTCTGGACCATGCAGCATGACATGGATATAGAGCTTACAGTGTGGTGGCACAGAGAGGGGGAACAGATTTTTGAAGACAGCTTCAAGTGAGATTCCCTGCCAGCCACTAAGGGCGTTCAGCGCAGCAAGGGCAGCGCTATCAGCCCTGCTGCTGATGACCCAGCTATCGCACTGTTGGCCGCAGTTTGGCTTCAAAACAAATGCCTCTTCCACATTCCCCAACTCCACGCCAGCTTTGAGGCAGAGTCGTCAATGAGGATAGTTTTGTGAACCTTTAACCATGAAAGGCGCTGTGCAGAAAACCAAACACATCTCCCAGCCTCAGGCTGGACTCAGGCATGATAGTTTGTATAACCACCAGCAGCTGTTCCTTTGCTGGCTGAGGCTCAATCTTCATTGAAGGCAACGGAGGGAGAAAGATTAAGTAATGCTGCAGGCACAGCTGCATCTATTTTTTTGCCCTGTGGCATCACCACTTTGCCACTTGTTAAATGAATAGCCTCTGCTGATTCCTTCCCCCTTCTGCGCAGTACAAAAGCAGGACGGACTTGGACTCTGCTCTCCACCCCAGAGCAAAACAAACAGTCTGACTTCTTAGCAGCCAACAAATTAAGCAAGGCAGTTAAATAAGGCTACAAATTAGTCTGTTTTATCAACTTACTGAACTTTGGGTTGTTAGAGCATTCCATGTTTTTCACCTGCAAAGGAAAGGCAGGCTTCCCTGCCTCAGCTCAGTGTGTCCATCTCGAAGCACTCCACTAGTACTTCTTAAATATCACATCAGACCTGGGAGTATGTCTCCAGCATGTTGAGGAGAGCTTGGGGCAGCAGGCAGTGAACTTGGCTATAACCAGGGCCAGATAGCAATCAGACATATTTTGAGTGTGCTCAATCTGACAGTGCTAAAGAAGAATCTATGTGGGATGCGTGGTACACTTGGGAATCCACCTAAACAGTCACATTCCCTATTACTCCTTGCTTGCCCTCCTCCCTGTTATCACTGTTAGCCCAGCATTGCGCCCAAGGGCATGGCAAGCACTGGCAGCAGCACGTGGCTCCTGAGAAGCAGAGCTAAGCTTCGCTGTCCCCTCTGTGTTGGTTGGGAGGTGCAAGGTCATCGCTTTAACAGAAACCAGCAGCATTAATTAGGAGAAGCCCCCAGTACATTTTGTTGTGTACAAAGAGAAGTTGGTACAACCTTTCTCATGACAAACCTTTGGCTAGAGTGATCAAAATATTCTGGCAGTAGCTAAAAGGAGCAGTGCACTTTGGGTAGGACAATTTCTGGCTACTTGGTCAAGGTGAAGCTCTCTCTGAGTGGCTGGCCAGTCTAAGTCTCACTTAAGCCCTCACATATATATCATTATCCCTTAAATCTCCAAATCCCTCTGAAGTGGGCCTCCAGACCCTTTCTCTCATCTCAAAGAATCCTTTGAGATTCCTGTCCTGACACTCACACCCTCGTTCATCCTTCAGCAGCAAAACAGCCCAGCGAAACTGTGATGCTACTGAAACCAGTAGTTCTCTTGCCTTTCCTGAGCCAGCATTTTACCTCCATGTGTTTGTAGGCTGTCCAAAACATTTGTATTATAGACAAGAGTAGCCACTTCTCTCTCTCCCCACATGAGATGTCGTATCCTTTGCCATCAGGCTGCTGCATACGCTTGTATGGTACTCCTTCTTTGCCAGTTTGTTTTACCCAGGGGTAAACCCTTTGACTGTAGGAGCTATTGCAGATTTACCCTGGAGAAGGGTAAATCAGATCTATAGGTCACGAGTAACGTAGCGTAAGGACCTTATCTTCTATTTACCTAGAAAACGTAGTGCTGTTTAGGTGCTAAATAATGAGAGTAATAAAAAAATGCACTGCTTCAGCTGGTGAGGTGTCCCCAGGAAGAAAATTCCACCGGAGAAGCACAGGGGATTGAAAAGCACAGCACTTTGAGCATAGAAATATTTGGGATGATTAACTGGTACTGTAGAAGGTCGTGGCAGAAGCATAAAGAACATGCTGTGGAAAACAGTGATTCTCTTCCATAAATAAAATAGCATTGTGATCTTAAAGAGGCAGGACTTGGAAACAAGCAGACGATGTAAATAAGTAAGTAGCAGGGGGAATGTGAGAATATCAATCAAGAAATTAAGCCGACAGCATAAATAAGCAGGCAGCCATAGCCTGGGGGGTGGATAGAAGAACATGAAGTCAAGCAAAGATGTCAGTGGAATAGTGGAGAGAAAAGAGAATCTGTGCTATGAAGACAAATGGTGCAGTGGAAAGAGTCTGAAAAAGAACTTCACCTCAAATACCAAATTCAGGATAAGCAGGGCTGGCCAACAAACAAATTAATATAACTGAAGCACAGGTCACAGTCGAAGAGACAGTATGGGATCCTTGCCACTGATAAAACTACATTAGCCTCAAAAAGTGATTTTGTATTTAAGTCACTGGCTTTATATCTCGGGATTTTTTTAAATACCACACACTATATAGACTGTAAATGTGCCTAGGGAGGAATGCATTATGGATATAAAACTGTCAGTTATTCTTTACATTTTGAAAATCCTTCACTTTGAAAACCCATAAATGAACTGTAGGAGGGCATTTTTGAGGCAGGCTGCTGTAATTTTTTGGTTTCTCTTTTAAGCTGTATCATTAGCAAATACTTCTCTTTTGCAACTAATAGTCCTTGTGGGATGTATTTGAATATTAAAAAAAGGGAAGAGAAGGTCAGAAGACGTGTGTGGTAAACTTGGTTTTGTCATCTGACAGATTTTCTTCCATAAACCGTCAAACTTTCTAACTAGTTCTGTTTGGCCTAGTGAGCCCATCTTAATTCTTTTTCATTAATAAAACCTGTAGAAAATATCGCCAGTGACAAATTAGGAGGTGTTTGAAGAGATGTTCTCTGTTCATGAGAAAGCGTTTGTGTGAGACGACAGTTCCGTGTGAGAGTTATATATGCAGTCAAAGAAAAAGAAAAGAAAACCTTTCTGTTTTTAACAAAGAAAAGGTTGCTTCTTTGAGATTAACTTAAAAATTTGCTGAGAATAACAAAAGATAGGATAAAGCAGGCTAGACTGACAGAGTACCCCCATGGCCATTGAAAGTAGTGAACATGATTCAGAATTTTACATCACTGAAGCGCAGCTTTGTGGGTGTTGGCTCGTTCATTGGCACCCCCTCGCAGAAATGAGCCCCTCTGTCTTTCTCCAGAACCAAATTTCGGATTGTTTTCCCCTTCAGAGCCAAGTACCATTCGCAGGGACGCTCAGAGACTAAAGAATGGAAGAATCATGTTATTTCTTTATATTTTCCTTTTACAAATCATTATTTTCCTGCATTTGCTTTGGGGAAAACCTTGATTAGGTCTAGTTTGAGCCTAAGAAATTTCATGACCTTTCAGGGCTGCGTCCCGGCGTTCTCTTGTTCAGAATACAAAGCTTGCTAATAGGTTGTGAGGGCAATTCGTTGTATCTTTAGTTCTTGGAGGAGTTGTGTGTGTTGGAGGGTGGATGCCTTTAATCAGTGCTCTGGAGGCTCACCGCTCCAAGGCCAGCAATCTGCTTGCTCTGTTTACTACGTTGGGTTTCGGTTTTATTTTTTCCTGAAGAAAACAAAGTGAAAGGATCACATTCTGTGACAGTGTATTGAGTTTTTCAAATCAGCTCCGGTGTACTGGTTAAGGATCTAGTTGTCTCCTTTTTTTTTTTCCCCCGTGTGGTCTTTACCTTATGAACTTATTTGGCGTGGTTAGAAAATCTTCTATTCTTCTACTTTGAATTTAGTTTCATCCTCCAGAGAGTGCAGATCTCAGTGCTTTGTGGAGTTTGTCTGCTAGCGTGTGCGATACAACTTTACGTTTTCGGCTGCTTCGTGCAAACTGTATCCCCAAATACAGACACAAAACAAAGCAGGAGATAGAATATGACATAAATTATAGAAAACGCTCACTCAGAGATAACATTTGGAAAGAATACGTATAAGCAATCAATCACAAAGCTCCGGGGTAAGCTCTCTGGGACACAGCCTTTTCTGTGTTCAGAGTTGTATTCACATAACAGCAAAGCCCTTGTCCACAGTGGGATTTCTAGGCATTGCTACAATACAAATAATAATAATAAAAAATAAGGTGTTTAATTCATTGCAATTCCGAACAAACTCTGCAGAGAATTCTGTAACAGTAGAAGATAAACAACTTAAAATGAAAGGCACTGTATACTTGATTCTGCTTGCTCACGGCCGTGATAAAAGCTATTACCAATCTAGACTGGCTTATCAAAGAGGAGTATCAGGTGTATCAATAAATAATTGGTACAGAAAAAACAGCACTATTTATTAATTAGCACCTATCACTTCTGCACAGAAGACTTTGTTTGCAGAAGAGGCAGCCTTAGGGCCTGGCCAAGTCCTGTCATTCATCCTTTGTACTTTTTTAGATACTCTTTTGCTTTACCTGAGTGAAGTTTTTGAGGTCCAGGGAGACTTTTTCATTACCATCCCAGCTTTTTCCTTTTTACCACCACGTTAGGACTGAACATGTAAGTTCTCTGTGAACGTGGCTTTCCACTGAAGTGTTTGAACCAAAGGAGCTTGAATAGAGCTCTCTCCAGGCACCAGGACAGAGCAGGGAATGGGCTGCCCTGATGGCTTGCTGGAGCAGCCGCAGATGACGTGTTTATGGGGCTGGTCAGTGCAGGATAGAGTATTTGGGTCCTTGGTTTCTTTAGTCCGGTGCTTTGTATCAAGTCATTGGTTTTGTGAAGACATTAATGAGCATCTTTACACTTTTGTTGAGCAAAATGGTGCTTCTATGGATCTAGTCAAATAGAGAAATCTTTTTAAATCTTAAATGAGCACTTTGTTAAGACTCCTTCTCATTGTAGTCCGGCCGCTGTAAGATATGAGCGTTTTTAATAAAAATGCAGTCAATTCTCCTTCAGTGTTGCCAGCAAACAAAGATTGATTGTTTTTAATGTACATTTCAATTTACAGTGCTTTTGGAGGCCATGAGGGAAATATATAGTCCTAACCGCTTAGCTGAAAGGCGTTGTTATGTCAATACAAAATCATTATAAAAAAACCCTGCTGTTGGCTCTGGACTTAAAAAATCTAGAAATAATTTGATACGTATTTTATACAAATCCATAGCTTACCTCAGTTGGAAATGGTATTATGGCTAGCTCCATTATCATTATTGCAAACTTATGATCATAATCATGGCACCCCTGCAGAAAGAATTCTGAAAGGCTCCGCAGCCCCTCACTGCTGACAGGGCAGTTTCTATGAGAGGTTTTACATCAAGGTAATGGATCTAGTTAATGTATTGTTGAACTAGCTAGGACTGGGATGGAGCAGTCCACGACGTGAACGTAATTAGTCTTCTGATAAAGCAGTGGGCTCTTAGAGCAGTGTATGTTGGAAGGGACCTCTGGAAATCACCTGGGCAAATTCCCTGCGAAGGGTGGGCTAGCTAAATCAGGTTGCTCGGGGCCCTGTCTAGTAAAGATCTGAGTATCTCAGGATGGAGATTTCACAGCCTCACTGGGTACCTGGCCCAGTGTTGGACTGCTGACATTTCTTTTTCCTAACATCTACTTAGAATTTCTCTTATTGTAACTCTTGCCCACTGCCTCTCATCCTGTCATCTGTACACCTCCAGTGGTCCAGCTCTGACTTCTCTACACCCTGCCATTAGGCTGTTGAGGACAGCAATGAGATCCTCCCACCCTTCTCTTTTTAAGACTGGCCACATCCAGTTTTCTCAGCCTCTCCTTGTGCATCCGGTACTCCAGCCCCCCAACCAATGTGGTGACCCTATATTCCGTGTTCTTCTGCACTCCAGGGACCATGATTTGGGGTGGAAATCGAGAACTTCACAGAACTTAATACCTGGAAAAGGAAATACGTATTGGTACAGCTCCTCATAGAGAAACTCACCTTTGTGTCTGCGATGCTGTCAGGGCTAAAGGTCTTCTGCTGCTGGGGGTGGAGAGCTCATGCCCGTTACTCTTGGAGGTTTCTGGCAGGGTGCTTAACCCCACAAAAGAGAGTTCAGCCAGGTTTGGGAGATGATGTTTGGCAGGCCAGCAAGCAGTTTGCAAGCTGGCTGGATCAGGTGATGTGAGAGGAGGGTGATGATGAGCTGCCAGTTAAAGAATATAACAGGAGATTTCTAATATCTTTGAAAGGTGGGCAGATGGGTTTTACTTTCCAGTAAGGAGAGGCTGAAGCAGAAAGCTGAGAGAACAAAATCCCCTGTATCGCTGAGCTCCTGGTGAAGCAGGAAACAGGTCCTTTTAGTAATGAACTCCTCAAAGAGATTAAGGAACTTTGAAGACAGCATCTATCTATCTCTAGATTCAGCTCCACACGTGACGTGTGCTTTTGCTATGAGAGTGAGCATCTGACCTTTTCATTCCCATCTCTCCTGCAGCTGCAGTGCTCAGCCTGCTCATTAGCAGTGCCTAGGTATTAACCTCAGAATAATCCAAAAGAAAAGCCCAGAGAAAGCTGAAGCCTCCGTTCTTAAATACTCCATTGCAGGCTAGATGAATGGAGCAGGTACATGTTCCTCCACCTAGGAGAGTTCCCATGCAGGTGACCCATGTTTTGGAAATTACCAGTATAATCCTTTTGAAAGCATTGATGTGAATATACCAGAAAGATTTTGGTTGAGCCAGTAAAGTCTGTAAGACATATGGATCCATAGCTTTACATGTGGTATAAACAGAAAATAAAGCACATCTTCCCACCTCTTTTCTTCTCTGCCATGCACAAACATATGCTTAAAATGTTAAGAAGTACAAAGCAAGGGTTTGAAGGGAAAGGTGCTGGCAGGAGCCTGCTGACATCTCTGATGCTCTCTGACATCCTTGGACGCTGGTTCCTTGCTCTGGCTGTTGGATGCACAGCTGCTGCTTGTTCAATGGCTGTCAACACCCCTGTACTGCTGGTGGAAAGGCTGTAGGAAGCACAGAGCTTTGCTTTTCTGCTAGTTGTGTTGAGAAACTTCCTGAGACTTGTGCTTAAATACAATTTGGAGTCAGGACTGGCTCACAGAATACACCTGCGTTTTGAATTACAATGGGAGCAGAGGCTTGCAACTCTCTTAAATGAAGGAAAGCTAGATGGTAGCCGTGACTGTTTACGTAGCCTCACAAGTAATTACTTGTAATCTTGGAAGCACAGACATACCTAAGAAATTGTTGAGTTGTAGCTAGCCAGAGTACAGACTCATGGCCCTATCCGTTGTTTGTTCCCGGCTTATGCAGAAGAGCTGCTCTATTTTCTTCCCTTCCGTTTAGCAGTTTGGTTTGGGGGAACAATAAAATCTACCTCTAAAATAAAGACTTTTACCTGATACTTCTAAGATCGTTCCCCTACTCACTCTTTCTAATATTCAGTAATTATATTTTAATTCATACCTCCATATTTAATTGGCAATTTAGGAAGTCTCGTTACAAACCTGGAAACCAGCTGCCTTCTCCGGAGGCTGTGTCAAGGTGTGCCAGCACATCGCTGAAGTGAGCCAGTAGCTGGCACACCACTGCACAGCCTCCAGACACGCGGATATGACTTGCAAAAGCCTCTGGATGCTAGTTTCTATTCATTTTACAAGGCTCTTCAATAAATGATCAAGTACTGTTCTGTACTCTCCAGTAATTTGATATTCATCTTAAGGCAGTGATATTTGTCACGAGCTACCAGTTTCACTTTTTGCAGAAACAAAGGCCAAAGAGACCAAAGAGCTGCGTGGCCATTTCATCTCCTTCCTGATAAAGAAATGTTTTCTCCCATAGCTTTTCTACATCCTGCAGCCACCTTCCACTATGATTCTGTCAGCTTACATAAGGTAAGGAGGGTTTGTCCAGGT
The DNA here is from genome assembly GCA_013401315.1 of Balaeniceps rex. NCBI lineage: Eukaryota > Metazoa > Chordata > Aves > Pelecaniformes > Balaenicipitidae > Balaeniceps > Balaeniceps rex. Next base: position 50,832 of record VYZW01010319.1, read on the forward strand.
TACTCGGACGGGTGGCTTCTGAAAAATAGCTGGGCTGCTGAAGAATAATCTCTGTGTGATTCAATAGGTGACATTTTTCTCTGTGCTGCTAAAGATGCGGTCTTTCAAACAACATGGAAAGCAAGCTCCTGAGCACAGACTGTCATTAGATAAATGAGTGCGCTTTTCAAAGAGGTTGTCCCAATATATTCCCATTTAGGTAACCTGCTGTGAAGTACGATTTAGGAAAAGAAATAAGCAAAAACATACAGCAGGTTTTTTGTGTGATCATGTTTCCAGTGTGCTCCTCCCTGTTTGTATTTACTGTTTTTCCTCAGACTTTTGTGGGAAGTGGAATGGAAACAAGAGTAACTTATTTGATCAAATATGACTAAGCAACAGTCATTTATTTAGCTCATTCATTTGCCAACCTATAGAATAAAAAAAAAAAATTAATGAATAACAATGTGATAAATAAGCTGAGGTTATTTTGAATTGCCAAAATCCCACAGATCAATTGATTTTGTACTTTCTGCACTTTTTTTCTGTACTTTCAAGTTGATTTTGTACTTTCTGCACTTTCTTCTGTACTTTCTCTTTTCCCTCTTTAAATTCCCTTGTGGCTTCAAATGGAAAAGATGTTTTCTAGGTCCTGTCAGATGAGCTTGGATAGTGCTAACATGTGCCACAGCACAACTGCGTCACATGTGCTGGATGCGTGTAAAGCAGTGCCTCCAAATAAACGCTTGTGGAGGCTGTTCTTTATTTCTCAGGGCTATGTGAGGATGGTCAGAAGAGCAAAAACCTGTGTTAAATTTCTAAAGTCAACCTGAAGGAGACACAGGGTGATCTTGTGCCTGTTGGAATTTGCATTTCTAGTAATTCTGTTAAATCACCCAAGTAAGGGATGCCCAACACCAAGGCTCAGGAAAATGCTTCAGAAATGCTATGCTATCAGTGTGTTCCAGCTACACCTAATCCTTCTCATCATTTCTCACATGAACAGTCTCACTGACTTCAGTTGGACTTCTCCCAGGCCTTAGTTCAGGAATGGCACCTAAGTGTGCCTATCAAAGGGCAGCCTCTTGCACCTTCATTTACCACTCAGCATTTCTTCCTCTCTAGCGGTTTGAGACAGGTAAGTCCCTCTCCTCCCTGCCCCGCCTCTCCCATGTGAAATGTAGCCCAGAGTAAGAAGGGAAAAGGAAAGAACCTCTTGTTATATTAGGAGTGGTTTGGAATAAAAGGTGCAGTAGAAATGCATGATGGAGATCATTATCACTTATCTCTTACTGCCAAACATTCTCAGCTGTCGATCCGGTTGAGCCTCTCCGTTGAACGTATCATTATGACTTGCTGTCCATTTGAGATCAAACCTGTCCATCCATCCAACTTCTCTGTGTACTTTTTTTGCCTGTGAAAGTAAAGCAAAATCATCCCTGTGCAGCTTATCTCTGTCAATAAGTTGTCTGCATTTTGCATTAACAAAAACTATCCTTTGACAGTTACGGAAGATGATTATTACTTAGTGCCTCTTTACTCACTACTCTGCTCCTCCAAACTCAGCTGCATGCGTTAATTTAAAAGAGGAAAAATAACAACAGTAAGAAGAAAGAAGACCTCATGTCATAAGAAGCTCAATTTGAGGAGTTTAACTTCCTACAGGGAGTTATGCAGCAAAAACCTGTCTAGGTGCTTCCCTACACTGTTAAACTCATCACATTTTTGCAGGTGCCTGGTTTTACATTATGTGGTCAAGCCATCCAGGTCTCGCTAGAAGCATGACACTGTGGTTGGCAAAACAGGCATTAGCACTTGGAGATAATAAACCAGACTTTCCTAAAGATTCTTTCTTGTAGGACCCACCAATGCAATTTTCAGAGGTGTTTTTTAAGATTTAAAAATAATAGCTGAGCTTGCTTCTTTCTGCATGGGGTATTAGAACGTGGGGGTCTCAGCACACCCTTTGGGGAAGTGGCCCTTCAGCTGCGTTACCTCTGAGGTGTTTAGGTCTCTTCATTGTTGCTTCTTTATCTTATTGAAGACTTGGCAAGATGCTTCATGCTCAGGTATTAACACACAGCACCCCAGCTGCCCCTGGGCACCAGCACCTGCTGATACATTTCCACTGAGCTCAAGCTGAGCTTCCAACCTACATGCATCTGCTCAAGGCGAATAGGCAGCTACAGACTCAGTTCCCCCTGTAAAAGCTCATCAGCACAATCAAGAACAAGCCTGAAGGTGGTCTCATTAAAAACAAATGGTGGGTGCTATAAAGGGGCATCTAGTGATTAAAGCAGAGCACAGAATGCAAAAAATTTAAGTTATTACAGTGAGAGCTTTTTTCACTCCTGTGAATGGTAAGGAAAGGACATATCTCAGCTCCGACATCAGAGAGCTCCTTGATCATTCCATCATGCATCAGAAAGCTCCTTGATCAGCCCTGTGATTGGTACATCAGCATTCAGTTGTCATTTCTGTGAATGTTTTCTTGTTAATTTTCATTTTACCATACAGAAGAATCAGAGAGAAAACACTTACTGCAAAGGTCCTCTGAGGTTAGGTGTATTAGTGTGAAGGAGGGTCAAAGCACTTGGTTGTTTTGCTATGGACAAAGCTAAAGGTCTCTGAGACCTTCATCTCTCGCCTTTCCAGCAGCCGTGCCAGGCTTCCCCCTTCCCCCAGCTGTCTGTGCTGGCAACTGCTCACCATAACACGAGGTGGAATTTGGCCTTGTACCTACCCCTGTAAGGCTGTAATTTTTTGTTGTTGTTGTCCTTTTGTACCTGACGCGTTCGGGAAAAATGCCGATATCTTGGCAAATATCTGGACATCTTTGCTGCTAAGAGAGCAGTGATTAATGTGCTTTTTTGTTCTCTCTGATTAAATTAAAACATGTATTCTAACATGTCTTGGAGACATTTATAATTGTCCTTGTGTAGCCCAGCTTATCAGGACGCAGTAGCAGGTGTTGTCAGCTCAGCCAGCCAGGATTTTTAATCCTGTATGCCAGCCTCTCTGCTGAAGGCCAAGGCCCAGATGCTGCAACCCTTTGCTCATGCTAAGCAGGATTTCCGTGAGCAGTCCTGTTGCCTGGGATGAAGGCTGGGTGACTCTGAAGACCAGGACAAAGCCCTCCGGCAGCCGGTGCGCTGAGCGGCAGTGCCGTACGTGCTGTCTTGCAGAGGTCTCTCCACATTAACCCGCCTGGCTGCACTGGAGATTGGGGAAGGTGGCTTTTTAGATTTCTCAAGATCTGTGAGTACTTGAAACAAACTTTACTGGCTTTATCTTAAATAGAGCTTTTTGCTAGTTTATCTCAAAGCGTGTTTCAGTGGAGAGCAACAGCAGCTTTGATGTGGGAAGAAAACACAGTTTCTGTGAAGGAGCCTATTCTGTGCCCTGTGAAGAGCCCTCTCTTCCTCGCCTGTTGATGTAACCCCGAGCAAAGTGTCCCCCTCCATCACCACCACTGCCCCTCCCGTCACAGGGTACTCGAACGTAGGGGTTTGAGCGGGTTATCGTCGCTGAGGTGGCTGCCTTCCCGGTCTGCCTAACCCCTGCCGCTGTGCTCACATCTCATCTCATGAAGGCAACTCAGTTCTCAAGGCAACAAGTTTGTCTGTCTGGTGGCCAGTCTATCCAGAGCTGGGAACAGCTTTGTGCTGATTAAGCTCCTTCCTTTTTTCTGCTGAATTTTAGGCAAGTGGTGCAATCTTCTCTATTTTCAGCCCCTTTTGAAGGGGCTGACACTACAGGCTAACGCTATAGGAAAACTTATCCCTCAAAAAAACCCAGTTTGCATACTTGGAGGTTATCCTTCTTGTTCTAGAACAAAGTTGAAATAAGTTTCATTTGTACTTTTGCCATCTTTGCGTGAGGAATAAAGACTAAACTGATTGATAGCATTTGCAGAATTGCAGGAGTTGTACACAAAGGGTCAGGTTTTTCTGCTTCTGCCGTTTTGTCATTATTTTCCTTTAAGGGAGGTTGGGTCCATAGAGGTGTTGGCACATGCTGGTTGAATGTCTGAAAAAACGAGTATCAAAAAGAAAGTTTAAAAGGCAGGACAGTGTTTGCCATGATGTATTCAACAGCTGGAAAGAGGAATGCGTACTTGTGATATTGTTCTGTTGCGACAACTCCTTGGCAAATTTTTCCTGCATAGGGAAAAGAACTGACAATCCCTAAACATGATACTTACTTTTGGGGCATTTTTGCACTTGTTCATTTATGTCACTTACATTTCCTTTTGCCCATCAGCCCCGGAGTCACTCTAATTCATCAGTTGTGTTTTGGGGTTGTAAATCTATTTGCTGTTCTGAAATGCCCATAGACAGGGATCTGGTAGGAGCTCTGTTAGGGCATTCATCAGAAAGCATCACATAAATGGTGTGTCTGATCACAATAACAGACACTCAGGGTTACCATTGATTTAGTAGCAGATGTGCAACAGACAACTGAGATTTTTATCAAAGGTTTTCTGGGCAGTGAGTTACCATGGCAGTTACAGTAAGATAAAACACTGTAGGATCTTTGAGAAGGAGTCTGTTATAATTTGGTAATTCTATAGGGTGTATTGTCCAAGGATTCAAAGCACCCCATTAAGTTTCACTGCCCTATTGTGAGGTGGGTAAATATGATTAGATCCATTAGTAGATTAGCAAAATGAGACACAGAAGTGATATGATTCCCCCACTGTGGCATATAAACCACTGGTGTCAACTCGGTGTTTCTCTTCTGTCGTGTGAGCCTGCCGCAGCCCAGCAAGGCAGCTGCAGGGTATCTGATGGCCGCTCTGGGCAGTTTTGCAGTCTCAGGTGCAGCTGTGTTTTCCCAGTGGCATCTATTCCTGACCTCTTGGAGATTCATCCCTGTAGTGAATATTTTACGTATTTCATTTGATGTATCTAAAAGCAGAGTTCATTAAGCAGTCCTTAAAAAAAGCCCTACCACACAGTTCACGCCTTCGTTAGCATCTGTACGCTGTCGGTGCTTTTATCAGCCCCCCCATGCGCTGGAAGTGTTACCCCATTGAAATCAGCAGTCTGTGCCTTTACTCCCACGCAGCCCGTTTGTGGCTGAGGCCATACCTTCCCCCTACCTGCATGTCCTAGGCTCTTACAGCCCTGATGTTGTACTCTCCTGTGTCCCTACCATAGCTCCTTTTGATTACAGAGCAGCGGTAGCTGCCCTCCTGGGAGCCTCCATACAGACAGGTACAGGCCAGAATTTCCTCCTGAGCTGAGCATTTTTATTAAAAATTACTCCCATAGGCTGATTGTTATTATTATTCTTTTTAATCCTGCTATTGTTTGCCTTAGGCTAGTCAAACTGAGAAAAGACAAACTTTAATCTATGATTGCTTTTACACTTGCTTGTGTTTCACACATGCTGGGAGGTGCGAGGCTCCTGCGTGCGCTCTCCCAGTGCGCTGCTTCATTACATTCCTGAGATTCTTTCTGCAGTTGATTTTCTCCTTTTAAAGGCGATCTGTACTGTAAAGGAGGAAAGAATTCTTTCTTAATCCTGTCTTCCTTGCTGGTGTTGCTCTACCTTTGTCAAGGCATGGGACTATCCAGAGCTGCGTATGATCTGGGCCTTCCCAGCAGTAAGCGTTTGGGATGGGAGACAAAGCAGGACAGCCACGCTTAGCTATAAAGCCAGCCTTAAAGAGATTCAGCTTTCTCTGGGAAGGGGCCAACTGTATTATTTTACATTTGAGCTCATTCCAGCTCTTAAGATCTTGTCTAATCAGTGGACACAGGGAGTTCAGTGTGGTTGGGAAGGCCAACAGTGGTCCTTCAAAGGGAGCCTCAGCGATCCCCGTTCAGTGCCAGCCCACCAGGATGATGTCTGGACCTGCAGGTCAGCTACAGTTCTAGACTATGATCCAGCAACTGGTAAAATGCAAGTGCCAACTGAACCTGCAGTCATGCATAACAGCAAACTTTCAGCTCAACCCCACAGCCTGCTTTTAGAGGATGAACACGTAAGCCCTGACGGTGGGAATACATGTGTGTATGCCCTGTGGGCCCAGACCTTTGAGACTGCAGAGCAAGCCCTTTGCTTCATGTTCTTTCTCAGAAGAGCATGGAGAAGGGGAAAAAGCAATAGCTCAAACAACTTTTTAACTGTTTAATTAAAAAAATCAACGCTGTTGCTGACTTCATCCTTCAGAACCTAGACTGCCCTAGTCCTCATTGTTTCCTCAGTTACCTGCCCCCGTGGCAGGGAGACAGTGCTGGCACACCCTTCTGCCCTTCCATCCCTGCTGCCACGTTTGTAACGGCATCCATCAACCAGGGATGGTCTCTGAAAGTCATGGCATCCATCAAACCAGCCCCCTCCTTCTTGGTTCCTCATGCCGTGGCACCCAGCTAACAGAGGTATCTTGTCTTGTCCAGTCGGGGCCCATTTAGTTTCTTATCTCCCCTTTCTTCACTATTTTGTGACCTCCTCAAGGCTGACTTTTTGGTCATGTTTTTAGTGTGTGCTAAAAACTTCTTGCTCAAACCTTCCCAATCTTTTCTTTCTTAGCCTTTCTTCTTACAAAGGGCTCCTATGGGAACCCTGCTCTTCCCTGTGCTTCCTTTCATAATCCTCCACCCTGGCCTCAAATATTCTACGATAGATCTTGCTGATTCACCAATTAAATTGAGCAGAATAATTTGGATTTTTTTAAAAGTAATTTTTAACACACCTTAAATCAGCCCTATTGATTCTTCTCTCTCATGTGGCCCCTGTTATGTGTTTTCTGAGAGGGGGGAAAAAAGCATCGCTTCTACTTTTTTTTTTTCTGACTTTTGGCTTTTGTGGCATTACAATATTTGACTCGCTGCTCCTTGTCTTGCTCTGAAACAGTTTATCAAATCTCCTTCAACAATTACTGTCTGCTCCTCTATTATTCACTTTCACTAGCTTGATTCTTTCCTATCAATCAGCCTTTTCCCTCTCCAGCCTGCATTCTGTCAGCATAAAAGCCTCCCATCTTGAGCTGCAGTCCAGGGTAAATGCAGACGTTTAACCCTTCCCACGAGCGCTCAGCCCTCCATACCTTAATGCCAATGCAGCAATTAATTTTCTATCTCCCTAGTTCAGCTTAAGCTGTTCAAGCTCTCCATCATCTGCTCACTCTTTCTCTCCACTTGCTATTGTGGGATTTCTGAGTCAATAAAATGGTCTTCTGCAGTTTTTGCTCACCACTCCAACGACGTTCCGATTTTCATCGACATTTTGGTGGGTGCTGTAAGTTTTTAGGGCTAAAGCAAAACCTACTGCAGTACTACAGCTTCTCACCGATTTCTGTGTGCTTCAAATGAATCTCTGTCAAAGACCTCTCCACCCTATGAATATCGCCTCCATCTATGTAATTGGTTTCAAGTCAGACTGTGGGGAGGTTGTTTTGCTCCTGAAAACAAAAATTGTCCGTTCACTACGACCACAGAAGTGGGTTCTGCTCCATGTTGGGCTGTGGCCCACAGCGTGTTCTTGTCTTCCTTACCTTTGAACCTCTCTGCATCCTCCCTCCCCCCCAGTTTCAGCATCTGGAGTGCCAGTATCACTGGGTCCATTCACCTCAGAGCCTTCAGGTGTTTACATTTTAAAGGCTCTCAGAGAAATAGGTTTTCATAAGTAGGAAGTAAAACTCTGGTTTTATCATAATCATTAATAAAGCAATTAATTCGGTCTGTGTGCTATAAAATTCGAAGACCTTTGGTAGGTCATGCTTAGAAGTACATGTCTTTTGTATTAGTAAAGTGATAAAATTCAAACAGAAATGAGAAATGTTTTCTGCTCTTTCCATGGATTGTGAAAAAAAAGGTGCTAGAATTTTACTGGATTATTAAAGGAGATATGTTGGGGGTGCTATTTTTACTCAGTGCTGTTTAGTCTCAGAAGAACGTGAAATATTTCATATTTGTCCATGAAAAAAAGTAATTTTAAGGTAAAAAACACTGTTTGTTTATGAAAAGTATATCGTTTTGTAGAACTCCAAAGCCTCATTCACAAAACTGTTCTTGCAGTGGCCTGCCACCAGTGGCACCAGTCTGTGCGGAGCAGCATAAATCCGGCGTGAGCCAGCGGAGGGACGGACTCCAATATTCTGCAGGTTGGTGTCCAACGTATTGCTCATATTGGGGGAACGGAAAGGAGACTAATTGTATCTGTGCTTCCTATCAATTAGGATCAAAGCTACTTAGTTGGCTGAGATATGCCTCCTCTGAATCCTCATTTTGGGTTTCTGTCATGCTTCTCTAATCTCCTACAAAGTTACATTTCCATAAAAAACAATTCCATTTTTCCTGCTTATTTTCGTTAAGTGGAAAGTCTCCTTAATGATGTTTTTTTGGATTCAAAAACTCTTCATCTAGGTCAGCATTTTCAGAATGCCAGTTTCCCAGTTGTTATATTGCTACGCCTCAAATCCTTAATTTTAAACAATAAAAGTCTTGGAACAGTTCTTGCTTTTCTTCAGTTTCCTTCCTTCTGAGAGCTGAATTTTTCCTCTCATCACAGTCTCCATCCCAGTTTCAACTCATTTATCAATTTATAAGTCTCGCTTCTTCCAGAATAGTTTTTCAGATACGTATTTTTAGATGAGAGCTGTTCCATCTTTCCAAAATGATCACTTCAACCTCAGCCACTGGAGCTAAGGCATACAATATTTAAATTATTATTTATAGTACAGGAACATGCGGAGACTTTCATTAAAGATAAGGCATTAGGTATGTGTCTTGATGAGTAAAGGCACAGTGAATGATAGTCCCTACCCTGAGCAGTTTGCACTCTTAAGCCTAGGTGGACTTGCTGGGAGAATTTAAGGAGAAATTTAACCCAAACACACATTAGCATCACCCAGGGTTGGATACAGTCTCCAAGTCTTGTCAGAGTTACCCAGCCCTGCACCAGAACTACCTCATCTCAGTGTGGTATCGCTTTTGTCTCAGCACCCGATAGGCAAGAGAGACAGCAGGACAGGATCAAATGGAGGAATAAGGGAACTGAGTGCCATGAGAGCACGGCAACCCATGGGAGACGCAGGTGAGCACAGAGGGGCACATCTGCCTCCACGGTGCAGAGGAGTGCCGTAAAGCCATCGCCAGAGCTGTAGTCAGGGCAGTATAGCTCTAGGGCACGATAACGAAACACCACCTTGAGATAACAGATCACATATACAAACATGGCCAGACAACTCCAGATTCCAGGGTTTTTCCAGTCATTGCTAGATGTCCCTTTTCTCCAGCGTGTCCCTAATTCTTTTGATTCGTCAGCTAGTACCAACTCGCGATCTGTCAGGCTTCTATACATCTGGTGCATTTCTGGACTGAAAGAAACCTTTCTACTTGGATTACCATTTATAGCTCCAATTTTTTTTACTAAGTGGTGTAAATTAGTTCTGTGTGACTTGATGGATTCTCTCCCTCCCCCTTGACAACAGTGATAAAAGCTCTGACCCCTTTCTGGGCGTTTGTAAAACCAAACATACAAAATCTAATTTGTTTAGGGCCGAGCTTTTAATTGCTTTACCGTTACAATGTGAGACTGAATGCTTTAGCAATCTTGGGGATTGATCGACTGATTTATAATAAGGGACTTGACCTGAGAGGGGTTAGATGTAGTAACGTAAACATTTTCAGATGCTCAGGATGTTGGTGCTGACTTCTGTGGGGCAAGGATTTGGTGTACAGCTTCTGAACCCTGCTGTGGTTGCTGATGAAATGTCCCAGTGAAATGGTCTTCCAAGCTGCACTTCTTATCAGGACTGAACACTATAACAGAGAAATGAAGCTTAACAGCGCTGGCCAGGGTTTTTCTCTGCTCCCAGGTGTCCGAAAATCAGGCCATGTTCCCTGACCTAACAGGGAGGAATGAAACCTCCTGCAGGTTTGAGGGCGTTGGGTTTGGGTTTTGACTGCTCAGAATTAGGATTGCAAAGCAAAACCAATACATATATGCAGAACATCCCTGGTCTTAAACTACCTTTAATTAATTTAGGGCTTTTTGTCCTGGACCATAGATCATAAAGCCTTCTTTAGCCTTTCAGAGGCAGCATTGTTTTAGCCTTCTGCTTGTGCTGATTAGTATCAAGTCAGAATAATTCTTTTTTTCCCCAGAGAAATCCCGTGTTTTACTCATAAATAAAAAAAGAAAAGGAAGAAACATTCTTGATGGTATTTTTGCGATTTGACTTTGCCATCAGAATAGAACTGCACACATACAGCACTTGTCGTCCCTAAAACTTACATTTTGAAAGTTCTTTGAAGATGTAAATTACAGATCTTTCATATGAAAAGTTAATGAAGGACTCTAAACAAAATAAAATAGAAATGATGACATGAAAGAGCCTTCTTATGGCTTCAATAAGAAGATAAACAGTTTAATATTCCACATACTGCATTAAAAATAACAGCTGGGCTCTATGGAGACGAATCCCCTAACTTGACTACATTGGTTTTCACATTGGCTGAGGACAGTTAAGGAGGCTGATGACTCTCCCTTAATTGTCACCTCCTTTTGGCCCCCCGAAGCACTGAAGGCAGCCAACACTTGCTAAGTTTTAGCAGACACCACAAGTACTTTAACAAATAGAGTAGTAAAGTGCCATTACCACCAACACTTCAGTAGCCTCCGAAGTGATAGACATATACTGTATTGACAGCCTAGAATTTTAATGAGCAATAGCTGTTTCAGACCATATTGATTGTCTTTTTTTTCTCTTCCTCCGATTCAGACAAGAGGAAACAAGAACCATCATTTCATTTAGAGGAGATTTTGTCCAGCGATTCATATTTCATGAATACTCGTGAGCAACCATGTCCTGTAAAATAACCAATTAATTCAGCCATGTTAAGACTCAGGCTGAAAACTGAAAACTACAGCACTACGTTTACAGAAGCTTGGGAAAGCACAAGGTTCAAAATTTCCTACCCTACAAGAAGTTCCCAAACAAGATTTTGATCCGCATCCCCTGGTTCACTTCACTTCACTTCACTTTCTATTTCTCAGCTTTCCTGACAGCTTCTCCTGCGTACGTTGTTCTGTGGGGCTGTCGTGCCGTGCCGTTCACAGCTCAGGATGTTTCAAGATACAAAGCCCATTTTTCTGGGAGTGGTTTTTGGTGGTGGTGGTTTTGACAGCATCACAGATTCAAGTTAAAAGTGACCAAAAGAGCAGGGGAAGGAGTAGCCTGCAATAATGATTTGCAAATTGTGTTAATTTCATAGTGGGATCCTGCTTTTTGATAGGATTTAATGCGTAATGAGCTCCTGAGACGTTATTTTTGCTTCAAAGCTTTGCTGAGTACTAGATCCTATTAAATTCTAGCAGTGAACACACCAAAAAATACTTTGAGCTAATTTTAATAATTTTTAATTGAAGGAATATTTTTATTCCAATTTGAATATTCAAGCTGTTTAAAAGTTAACACATTCTCAAAGTATTAATCAGTCTTTTCCTTCCATAATATCTTTTTTTAGGCAGCCTGTGGGGTTTGGGGGTTTTTTTGTTTTTTTTTGTTTTGTTTTGTGTTGGGTTTTTTTTTTTTTTTGCTTTTTTTTGTCCTGGATTTGTTTTCCAGACCTAGTGGAAACAAATTTAGACTTTTTTTGCTATTTATTTCTTTTAAAGTGCCTGCATGCTGCAGTTTAATCTCCGTTCTTTTTATTGCTGTTTTATAGTCTACCATTATTTTGTTTGTTCCCTTTTCTTTTTCCTAAAAGCAGAAACAAAATACAAATTTCCCTGCTAGTCCTTTCTTGTGTCATAGCAGGAGCTAGATTTGTGTGTATGTGTGTCGTGCTCAGTAACATATGTATTTCATTGTTAGAGTGTTGTTATATTACGTTAAATCTTACGGACCCCAACAGAGACTGGCATCCCAGGTTGCAAGACAGCTAGCAGGAGACCAAACAACATCACAATCTACGTACATAAGGAAGAAATGTGGTTTATTGCCATGTTTCAGGAGGGGAAGGCAGACACAGAAAGATTCAGCAACCTGGTTCAAGCCTTCCTAGAGATCTGGGATTGGTTCCCGTAGCCACAAGACTGTTTCTCTGTTTGATTTATCCTCTCAACCTTATTCCTGCTCTCCAAAATCCCATGGAAAGCCAGAGGACAGCAGGCAGTCATATGACAAATGAAACACAGCTGGGTTGTTTGTCTCTTATACAACTCTGCTCATTTTAAGCATGGTATAAACTAAGAAATTGATGTTAAAGTGACAGCTGTGCTGAAGGGAAACCCTGACTAAACAAACTCTGTGCCTGAGACCCTCCTACGCGATGACTGCTCAAGCTACGGCAGGCGTGAAGAGGTCCTGAGTCCCACATCTCCACCTACAACAGGATTTGGAGCTAGCAGAAGTGAGCGCTGGCGTGTGTGATCCCAGCTCGCCCATCGTTTCCTCGCAGGTGTCAGCAGGGAGAGTGCAGCTAGCCGCCTCGGTGACAGAGGTGTGGTGTGGCCAATTTTTTAGGACCGAAGGCTTTTGGTTTGCTGCTGTGGCTGCCCAGGGCTCTGCTCTTGGTGCAGCTGGCACAGGTGCTTTTTTCTGGTAAATGAGAGTGACCCTAATGAGTCAGTCAGTCTTTCTCTCTCTGTCTCCATGTTAATTTTTAGGAATCAGAGACAGATGGTTAAGAGCTTGGAGATGTTTGGGGTGACCTTGGGGAGGCTCTAACTACAACGCAAAATTGCAAATGGAAGCAGATTAAGAGTCTGGCACTCTGGCAAATCTCAAGACCTAGTCTTATGTTGCTATTTTTCCCCTATGGCAAACTTACAGATTTCAGAATGACTTTGCTACAGCAGTGACTTGAAAATTACAGTGAGTGAGTGTTCCCTTTTAAATAATGGATTATGAGGCAAAGATTAATTTTTGCTCAATTTTCACACTAATTCAGTGCCTTGCTGGCAGCAGAAGCACAAAGGAGGACATGAATTCACAGTGGCTTTCTTTTCTTTCAAAGTCTTAACATGCTTTTATTGGGTGGGACTGTTTGTAATAAAGTCCCATCATTCACATCTGGCTGCCTACCTAACCACAGGACTTTGACATCTCTGGAACATCCTTTGGTTAATGTCATCAGTGAAGATAGTCAAACCACTTCTCAGCTTGCTCCACGCCTATCTAAAGGCAACCAGCCCTCTTCTACTACAGACAGAAGGTCATGTACCGACAATCCCTACGACAGCCAACATTCCGCAGCTGCCAGGCACCGCTTATTTTTAGGCCAATTGAAAAAGGGGGGAAGACAGAGAAAGAAAGGGAGAGAGAGAGAAGGAAAGAGAGAAAGACAGATGGCTGGAAAGAGGTAAAACCAGAAATGCTACGTCCCAGAGGCATTTATCAGCCCAAATGAAATGGAAACAGTGAAAGGGAAACACTGCTTTGCTTTTCTCAAAATTGTATTTCCAGTTGAATGAGTCGAAAAGAAAATATCCTTTCCTTTTCCTGTGATTTTGAGAGATCTGTTTGCTAAGTCTGCAGGCTTAGGAGGAGAGACGAGTATTTATTTTCCATATACGTTGGTAATTTATGAGGTTGCTATAAATGCAGAGTTTATGGAAGTGAAATCAGGCCATGAAATAAAGGATTTTATTCAAATATCCCAGCTTATTAATTCTTTCTAATTCTTCACAGAGAAGGAGATGAGTGAAGATACACCCAAGATTTACTGAATTTTAAGAGGGAGAAGATCCAGTAAAAGTAGCAAATGCAGGTATATTTTTAAAATAGAAAAAGGGGGAAGATAAGTGAATTTTATGAGGGTTTGAAATGTAATTGAATTTTGCTTTTCTTATTTTGCCATCAAAGATGTCAGAAAGAAGTTTACTGTTCTGGGAAAGGGCCTTGCATTACTAACTAACCTGCGTAAAGTGCCTTCACCTTCTTGTGCAGCAGGGTGTGACTGACGGGATGTAAATGCAGCTCTTATCTATGACACATGAATGGGTGGAGAGGAGATTTAGAGCCTTGAGCAAGAAATAAGATGCCACAATTGCTTTCACTGGGAATTAGTGTTCCACCAGGAGCAGAAATGGGACAAACGTATTGCTCTTTATGAGTAATGTTAACTACCAGTTCCACTAAGTGTGCATCAGTATGCATGGCTGTGTGTCGTATTATTGTCCTGCCTTGACCTCCAGAAGCCTCCAAGAGAATGAAGGGTTGGGGAAGGACCCTATTACATGACGTGCTGTAAGAAACACAGAAAGATAGAGGTGCTGCTGAAGTGTCACAAAGTCTAAGGCTAAGATCCTGTACCTGAGAGCCTCAAAAGCTTTCAGAAATCTATCCTTTTAAAATGCTTTTTGGAAGAACAGAGTCAGCATAGCATGAACCTTCAGTATCTGCTGGCTTCATGTCGCAGGCTCTCCCTGGGCATGCCACACTTCCCAGTGGCTGCTTTACACTGACATTTGGATCTGGAAAGGGAGAACACATGGGAGTGAGGGTGTATCGAATGCTGGTGTTCATATGATAGGTGATATTGATCTCACAGAGCAATTGTTTGGAGGCCTTCACCAAATCAAGTCCTTTCTATGAGCTAACTTTGGAAAAATGCAGATGTCCCAAGAAATAACTCCTTTCTTGGCAGACCCAGAGGCCCTGCACTGCCTTCTCCCACCCCTTACTCTCAAAGTTCGTAACATCTGAGTATACTTAATATTTCCTAGCTCTCTTTAGGGTGTCTGTTAGCTTTTCCCCCCTAAATTGACACTCCGTATGCTTTTGGATATGAGAGACCAGGGTGCAAATAAAGCCCATGTCCTTCATAGCTGGGCTGTTTTTCTTGCTAAGAGGAGCAGCTAAGCCCCAGAATGTCGGAGCGGCTGCCGACAGCAGTCACCACCCAGCTCACTGGGCTAAATGAGAGGGGGAGGACAAAAGCTAGATCTGTTTCCTTGAATTAAACTGATTTGGGCTCTGTAGTTGAGGCAAATGGCTTAAAATGCAGAAAAAAGTCTCTACGATGGCTCTGAGTGGAAGCATAAGCCTCCTTCCCATCTTGGCATCTCCTGACCTTGTGTGTCCATCTCAGCTACTCATCTCTGCAGGGGTTACCTGTGATCCCCAGTGCCCCCGGGAGTGCAGCTCTGGCAGAAGGTACATTAAAGCTGGTAGTGTGTGGTAAAGGAGCAGCGCTGCTCCTGGAGTGTCGGCTGGCTGGATGACATGGAGCAGTTTCAGAAGGCAGGAATAGACTGGAAGTCTGTGATGAGACCGTGGGACAGAGGAGTTTAAAGAAAGACTGGCTCTGGAGTTCCTAGTCCAGTGGTACCCCACGGGGGGGTGACGGCAAGATGAGATGAGCTGCAGTTCGTGTAGTGTAGTAATGCAGTTCATGCTACTTTGGTGTCTTTTTTTGGAATGC
Organism: Balaeniceps rex; assembly: GCA_013401315.1. Lineage (NCBI taxonomy): Eukaryota > Metazoa > Chordata > Aves > Pelecaniformes > Balaenicipitidae > Balaeniceps > Balaeniceps rex. The sequence continues at coordinate 66,194 of VYZW01010319.1, forward strand.
CTTTGATAGTGGAAGTGGCATATGACCTTCTGCATTTGAGATCTGATGGCTCAGGAATCTCCAGCTATACTGTTGCCATCAGTCCCTATTCTCGTATACAGAACTATTGCCAAGCTAAGAAAAGCCTTAGAGAAAGCTGGTTTTTCTAAGAAGCAATTCCCCTTGTTACATTTGCTAAGACTTCTGGACCCCTGAGGTATACAAGGGAGTGTCTGAGTTGTAAGTATCAAAAGAAATTAATTAGTCTATATTATAATTAAGACTTTTTTAATTAGCTGAATAATTAGAATTTTTCTTGCGTTACAGTGCAGCTTTTCATATAGCCAGATAATCTGAAACTTTAGAGCTATTTACCTGAGTAAAAGCAATTTCTAGCATCAACAATTCTTTTTCTGTAATAAAAAGTAGTAAATAACAGCTCTACTGTGGCTGCAAGAAAGGCAGCTCTCTTTAAAAGAAGTCTGTCAAGTCAAACTTGTCCCTCAAAATGTATGTTTTGTAAAAGCCTTCAGAAAATGTTGGGTCGAACTGTTTTAGTGTTATTGTGAGGAAATCAATATTTCCCTGCAGCCTTTGCAACCCCCAAATTGTAGCGTGTTGTTTGTGCAGAAGCAGCTGAAAGTGAAACTCTCTAAAAATGAGAGTGAAGTAAACTGGCCTGTTTCTATAATTTGCCCTAAAAGCTCCCGAGGTAAAAAAAATGGCACACTTGAGCAGTCAAAAATGAAAAATTCTCCTGATGTAAATAGTTGAAGTGGGGGATGTTGGTGGGGTTTTGGGAGGGTGTTTTGCTTTTCTTTCAGCCTTTGTCCCTCTTCCCTTATCCTTCCTATTTCCTTCAATGCCCTGTTACTCATATGCTGTGCTAGATACTACCACGCAGCATGCCTTCCAGGCTTTGTCCCCCAGTGAAAGCATCAGGGGAATCATGCAAGATCCCCATGTACTTCAACACTGAAATTAGGGAATTGCCTGCAGTGGCTCCCCCACCACTGGAGAAGAGAAAAAAATTTCATATTGCTCTGAAATGCCAGCAGTGTGCGTCAAACAGAGGTGGGAGCACCAGCTCCATCAGACATTGCGATGCATTTGGGAGCCTTCAGCTCCAAAAGATATGGACAGCGCTCCCGTGTATTCCTGATGCTCTGCCGGATGCCGTGGCCATGGGTCAAAGGCTCTGTAGCGTTAGGGCCTGGTCAGGCGATACCGGGAGGAACAGGGTTTACAGTCTTGGATGCTGTGGCGGTAGAGGGGTATTTTAAGCTGCTGAAACTGAGTTCAGAAAGGAACCACATTGGTTTGGGGAGCTTGGCTGAGACCTCTGTCAAGAAAATGAAAAGCCAAAGTTGGGGAGACACGTAACTTGCTCACAGATACACCGGTGTGGATGCAGCAGCTTTACAATGTCGTATGTTCACCTGCATCAGACAGAAAAAAAGGTTAAGCTAGGTTGTGGGAGCAGGAGGGCAGAAAGCAAAGGACCAGAGGAAAGAAAATGCTGTGCTGACTCTCAAAGAAACTGCTCTCTTTGTCTTCTTTGTGCTTAGACTGAAACATCTTCACAGGATTTTTTTCCCTCTAATCTGGAAATAATTCTGATTTATTTTAAGCCTTCTATTAAGACAAGTCACGCAGCACTGCCTGGCTGGCAGTAGGAGGCTGTGTGTGCGTGCGCGAACGTGTGTGTGTGTATTTCCAAGGGTGCTGCCTCCCTTCTTTAGTTGACACTGCAGTCAATTAGTGCATTTTCAATTATATGTAAAAGGAAATGATGGAGTTTTTCAGCTTTTATAGCACCACAAATCACAGGGTTCTTCACTGTACAAGCTGCCACAGCGTAGCACAAGAGGTCACAACTTTCACACGCAGACCTGCAGAGGAACCAGTGCCACCAGGGCCCCCCAAACTGCAAGAGAATCGCGATGGGGCAGACGAGCCCTCGCAGGCAGCTGCTTCTCTGCATGCTCCTTCATTCACCAGACCCTGTCGGACAGACAAGGAAGGGCAATGTGGTCCTTAGGCTATGTCATGGAAGGGCAGGAAGAGCTATTTTCTGCGTGCTTCACATGTTCAGCACATTTTTGAAGGAGCTGTGCAGCTTGGAAGAGCAAGGAAGGGTTACATAGGCCAGGTGAGGTACTTATTCATGGGAAGAGTCATCATGATACGGAGAATGACATTGGCTGCAGCACCACTTACGTGAACACCTTAGCCACACAAAGGGTCTCTTGCCAGCCCAAAGTAACTTGGTAGATCTGAAGCAAATAGGCTGGAAAACTATTAGAAACTAGGGGCTGTTTCACTGAATGATCATTTAGTTGTACATAATATAGTCGTATACTGACTGCTGCATTTGTAAAGCTAGCCCTAGAAAAAAGTGGTTTGGACTGGTAGATCAGGAGTGTTTTCCTTCGAAACTAGACTAAATAAGGAAAACCTGAGGACGTAATAATGCACGGGCACTGCAGTCCTCATCAGTAGCCAGAAGATGCCACCTACCATCCGGGCATCTGAACAAGGACTCACCACTGTCAGGCTTGGTCTTCCTTTGGCTTTGGCATTTGGGTGTGTTAATGTACATGTAAATACCAAAAATTGTCTCGCACAAGGGCAGCACTAGCAATTGACAGTTTCTCCAATTTTGTTTAGTAAAAGAGATATTAGCCAAGCCGGTTTTATTCTGCTCTGTGCTGGCGGGGAAGGGGGTGTCTGAATGCATCATCAGACTGCGTTTTACTTGTGGCAGATTGGTGGTAACCCAGCAGTCAAGTCCGTGAGAGTGAGGCTGTGAGAGTCTGAGCAGAGCAGGAATAGAAATCAAATCATTGCTACATCGGGCGAACAAGAACACTTGAATTCTGAGACTCCAGTAAGCAAGTAAGTGAGAAAAATAAACAGAAGTTGTCAGCTACACTGGATATATTGACTACAGTACAAACTGGAGAAGGAGTAGTGACCCTGATGACTGGGATGGAGACGTTTGGAGTGATCCCATTTCACCCAGGCCATACTCTGGAACTTATGCTCCTTTGCATAATGAGCTGCATGCGTACAGGCAAGGGGGATCCCATCATGGTAAAGAATGCTGTTAATTCAGGGAGACAGGGACCAGCATGAGAGAGACTACTGAAAGACTCGCTGTTGAAATGGAGTTGGTTACCTCTCAAGGTTGAGCTGTCACTATGGGACTGGGACTTCAACTAGGGATATTTGTGTGGAGTGGATTGTGGCTTCAGGGGAACAGCCCAGTGAGATCAATTCTGATGAAAATCCTGGAGCTAAAGCTGGCTGGATGCCCACTGGCTGCACTCTGCATGAGGCTGAGCACCACGATCCTGCAGCGGGGAGAGAGCATAGGCTACGGCTGTTGTGATGAGTGTCGAGATTTTGAACTGGTCCGGCATCTAAGCTGGAAAAAAAAGAACCTGGGAACTCTGCTAACATAAATGAGGGGCAGGGGTGGAAAGACATGCTGGGAGGGGCTGGAAGGATTCTCTGGAAAGAAAAGGAACTAGAAACAAATCTAGTCAAAGCAATCGGTACCAGTAATAATCACTTTCATTAATTAGGGTTCTGAGGGCACTCAAGCCCAAAGCTCTGGAGGATGAGAGGAACCTTTACAGTCCTGCAGTGTGTGGCCCGCTGCCCGCAGGAAGGCAGAGGGTATTTAGTCTGGACTGGGTTAGTCTTGGAAATGGCATTTGAAGTAGACGTGAAACAGGGTGTGGAAGAAACTAGAGAGCCTAGGAGAAGATACGGCCAAGTGGGATATAAAATCCATTAGTGTCTTAATGCATAAATTGACAGAACTGTACAATAGCAATGAAAAACAAGATACTGGGAGCCCAAACTGTTATTAGATTCTGGTGCCTCAGTGACTATTGAAATTATTGTTTTGCAAGAGTGTGAGTGCCTACAAGGTACACTATACAGGCAAAAGCGTACAGTGGTCTCCTGTGGTGCAGGGAGTGTATCAGCTCTGCTCCTACACCCGCTCCCAGTGCAAACTGCTTACTGGGCAGTGCGGCTGAGTTTTCTTGTGTTCCGCACCATGTGCAGGATGAAAGATGGGCTTTTCAGCAGCCTATTCCTTAAACAAAATAGGTTACTTCAGATCTGACTGACTGTGGAAGGATAATACAGAAATAGAAGGACTCATAATTATCTTACCTACAAAATTATGTACTCCTATAAAGGCTCCTGAAATAGTCAGAACACCTGAGGATGAGGGCGAGTTACCTTTCTGCAAGTATAAGCTTGAGATAAGTTGGAGTGTGGAAAGATTAATGCCTTTGCTTTAATAACAGGGCTTGATCCAAGACTGCAGAAACGATGTAAGTACCCAAGCGAAGCCCAGAAAGGTTTGTTGTCCACTATTAATAGCCTGGTGGATCAAGGAGTGCCAGTGCAATGACCCGGTGTGTGTAATTCCCCTGTGTGGCTGGTATTAAAGGGGGATAGAAAGATGCATCTGACTGTGGATTTCAGAGCATTAAATGCTGTAACTCCGCAAACATCTCCTCTTCTTGTTAAAATGCCAGAAATTATGGCTGCAATAGTACAAGGAGCTAAGTAGTTTTCAGTCATAGATCTAGCAAATGCATTTTTCTTTAGCCCTTTAGCAGAGAAATGTTGGTAAAAGTTTGTTTTTTACATTTCAGGAGAAACAAAATTGTTCCACATGAGTTCCTCAAGGATTTCACAAGCTCCTGTGATCTGTCACGTACACATTGCCCAAATGTGGGAGAAATTAGCCTGCAGGTCCAAGAAGCGTGTAACATCATATGTGGATCACACCTGAATTGGGGGAGTTCTGAAGAACAAGCGTGTCAGCAGACAAGAAGTTTTGGCTGCAATCCAGGAGGAAGGATTGAAAGTCAACAGACAAAAGGTTCAATTAGTGCAACAAGAGGTAAAATATTTAGGAGCAATACTAGGTATTGAAGGCCAGACTCCTGATAAACAGAGTGTGGAATTAATTCAAAAGCTACCCAACCCCACTGCTCTGTCTAGCTAAGAGCACTGTAAGGCACATTTAATTGTATGCAGGATTTTCTTCTGATGTTCACTGAAGTGAGTCGTCCTCCAGCTAAGCTTTTATAGAAAACCAGGCAGTGGGAGCAGGGTGCAGAAAAGCAGGCAGCTTGGTCGAACTGAAGCTGGCCCTAGCCCAAGCTGCAGTGGTGGGCTGTCTGGACCAAGGAAACGCCTTCATGTGCGGTTTGCCTCTGTTAGCCAGAAGGGAAGTGCCAATGTGACACAAAAGAAAGATACCATGTTACAGGCTATTGTTTGTGCATCTCAAATCTTATTGACACCACCACTTCTTGCCAAAAGGAATGAGTATCTTTAGTCTGGAAATCAGAAAAATTGAATTATGTCACTGGAATAAGGCCAATGGCACAACACACCAGTCGTGCTTCCATGAAATACATTGTGTTTGATAAAGCACAAAATGGCACATATCTAGCTCTAGGCTGGCAAATCGGACCCTCATGTTAATGACTTGGGGAGTTGGGCCTGGAAAAGGACACGTGACACGAGCACCTCCATACCTTAGTGGTGGAGAATGCTGAACAAAAGTGTCAGATATTGTAACCTCCTGATGTGCGGTGGCCTGTGCAGGTTTAATTGCCTCTGTCAAAATACATCCGTAGAAATCTGCTTTACAGGTGGTTCAAGTTCCCATAGGATAAGGCTTGCACAAGATTTGCTCCAGTCCGTGTAAGGAAGAGCAGGAGTGGTGGGGAAGGTCTCACCTCGCTCAGTGCGAGTGGCAGAAGTCCCAGCTGCATCGTCAGGTGTGCTTCCCAGCAGCGTGAGCAAACCAGGGGGAAGGATTTCATTTTACTGAACGAGTTTTTTGCCCAGCTAGGTATAAAGCAGCAACTACACATAGCAGAATACCCACAAACCTCAGGATATGAAGAATTTGGCTTCCAAAGGAAGCTTTAAGGAAGTTAGTACAGGTGAATGGCAAAAATTAGGATGTGGTGTTCCCATCTAAATGGCTCCACAGATGACTGCAGCCAGCCATGATTGTATTTCTTTTAAGACCATGGCATGAAGGGAGATGTGACTCTGACAGCATCGGCGGTTAAAAACTTCCGTATCAGATGAATAGGAACTGAAAGCTCTCACAGATTAATGGATAAAAGAATTTGACAAACAACTGCAGCAGGATAATCAACAAATAGCTGAGCAATTAGGGCAAAATGTTCACAGAATAGATAAAAGGTAGAAAATGGTAAATAACCAACATGAAGAATGGCAAGTAGGGGGTCAAGTAGTATATCATGGGTTTCCTGGAAAGAAGCACAACCTGGGCTGCAAGCGGGATGGATCTGGCACTAGCACAGATAAAGTCACTTGCATTGTTTATTAGTTCAAGTAAGTTCTGACAACGTAAGGAAGTTTCATCAATCACAGCCAAAGCTTTAGACAGGTGAAAAAGACTAAGCTATATGAAAAGTTGTCTTTATTTTTCAGGATCACATAAAGGAGTGAGTGTTAACCAACCACCAGACCTGGATCAGCATAGAAACATGGATTTTCTGTGGTGTGTAAGAATAGCTCTTCCAGCTGTTGTATTGGGCATGGATGTTACCGAAGTTGGGAACACCGCTGAACAGTGCCAGGCTCTTTCTGTTCTGCCTACTCTGTCAGGACAGGGTCTGCACACAGCATGGTGTTGCCTGCGTTTTGCAGCAGGGAGAACAGGACTGGAAGGAGCAGAGCTGCCAGGGATGCTGCCTGAGATGGGTGCGTTCGCCTCCTTGCTGGTTTGCAGCCTCTCTGTCTGAGCAAAGCGCTTTCTGCAGTCAGTGTGGGTGGTCAGTGTGATAAAACCATCGTACAGGCCTTGATACGCCAGATACTGGACAGCAGCACAGCCTGCAGACGGAGCTCTCTAGCCTGTATCTCTGAGACGTCCAAGTTCCCTGATCATCCAGAACTGGATGCATACAGGATGGCTTAAAGCTGCGTCAGTCCCACTTTTCCAGAGCTAGTCGTGCTTTGCTGTGGCTGTTAGAAGAACCCAGTCTCATCCAACAGTTCAAAAGCCCTCACGTTTGGTTTCCTTTGCTCTTCCCTCCATTTTACAGAGTCCCACCCGCTTTATTTTAAAAGTATTGTACTTAACAGGAGACATCCCTGTTCCCTGGGAGGCCAGCATGCAGCTAACAAGTGGTGTAGACGTACCCAGGCACTATTGTTCCTGTCACCTCCGATCACGCAGTGATCACCATCACGCTAAATCCCTTCCTCCCGTCTGCCTTCCTCTGAGCTACATGAAATACTCCCTCACCCCTCAGGGCAGCCTGAGCTTCTCTTTGCGTTCTCCATCTTTGGCCCTCCCTGGCCTGTGCAAGCAATCCAGCGGCTCCAGGCAGGGAAACTGCCTCGTTACAGCGGAGGGTCTCCACCTCACTGCTTTTTCCTGTCAGAGAGACTAGTTTCTTCTGCCATGAACTAGAATCCCTTGAGAGAAAGCAAGCTAAAAAAGTCTTTCAGCAGCCTTTTCTGTTCTGCCCTCCTGGTGCAGGTTGAAAATGAGAAGAAAAGGGGGAAAAGATTAAAAAAAAAAAAGAAAAGAAAAAAAAATCTTCAAACAGGAAGACTTTTCCAGAGCCCAAACAATCAATTGGACAATAGGAGATAATGATTCCACCTCTGCGCCCTCCTCCTGCCGGACGGGAATTTTAAACCCTGCGTCTGCCAGAGGTGGTAAAAGACCCGAGTGATCCGCCTCGGCTCTGAATGTGGCGCCTTGGTGATGAGCTGAAAAGCTTGTTGCTCACGTTGCAAACAAAGACTTAGCAGAGGGCAGAGGTAAAACCAACCGGGACCCGGCCTTCTAATCAGGCCCATGCTGTGAGCTCATGGTATTAATCCGGCAGCCGGTGACATCAAGGCAGGAGGCCTGCGTGACCCCGAGCCCGTCCGACGGTGGCTTACACTACCCAGTACCGCGTGTTCCATTTAATAAACTCCATTGATATATTTAATAAAGACACCTCACACTTCCACAGTTTCATGTGTGACCTCTCTGTGGTTGCTACCAAAAACACAAAGTAAAAGAGTCAAGGATCATTAGCTGACGAGGCAAAACTGCCCCTTCCCTTGCTCTTCTATTTTTCTTGTGAATATCAACTGCTTGGGAGGCAGCGATTGCTTGTAATCCTTCCTGTCTCCATTATAGAAGGTGCAGGTTTCTGTGAGAGCCTGGGAAAAAATTACGACATAATTGCCTGCAGTTTGGGCAGCTCGCAGTCCCGCTCGCTGCCTTCAGACCCCTCATGCCAGCACTCATCTTCTGCCCGGAGGCTGTGTTGATGGGCTCCTGAGAGCCCGCAGGGGCTGGGTGCTGCTGTCACCCCATCTCCTCCCAGTTCTGTGGCGAGAAAGGAGCATTTTCAGGCACCAGGGGCCAGAAGAAATCCATTAGCACCCCCTCAAGCACCCCTCTGAGGGTCCCTGGCTGCGCTGTACAAGCCAGGGGACTTTGGCTTCTGGTAAAGGGGAAGAAAAGGAGGGACTTGTACCTCTGTGATTTTTTTCTAGACAGGCTAATGAAAACCTTGTAGGAAAAATGTCTGATTAAAAACCTAAAGAGAAAAGGGTTTGTTTGGTAGATTTCCTGTTAAGTTTTGGGCTTTCTGTTTTTTTGTTGGAGTTTCTTTTATTATTATTTTATTTGGTGGTGGTTGTTTTTTTGCATTAGAAATAGTGTCAGTTGTCAAACAAGACTCCTGATTGATTTGTTTTTTTATGTCTAGCTTTCAACATCCTCAAAGGCATCTAATTGTTCAGGACATACTGAGTATCTGCACTTACAGAAATCAAGCCTCGAGTGGAACTCCCCTGAAAGCAAGGAAGCGAAGATTAGTTTTCAGAAAGTAAGTGGTTTTTATTTTTCGGTTTCTCAAGGACTCTTTCAAGGGCCAAGCAGATGGCTGGGAGATCCACAGAATGGAAACCTGCAGTTCTAATGGGGACAGAAAAGTGTGTGTGGAGGGGGTTGTTTGTTTGGGGTTTCTTTTAGTTAAATCGTCTTTTTGTTTGACAGCAATTTACGCTATTTATGCAGCTGAAATGCCAGTGCGTTTTTTGTGTGGACTCTTCCTTTTCAAGAAAGGACTGAGGAAATTGCCACACTAATTCTCTGAGCTTCCTAGCAGCTCTCAAGCATAACCAGAAGAGCAATTTCCAACTTAAAAATACAATGGTAAACAAAAGACTAAAAGCACGCGCAGACCGGTTCAGTTCAGAAAGCCCCTTGAAAATTTTAGGCAGCTCTGGCTACATTCCCATTGCATTTGGAGTGGAGACTTGGGCCTGTGCTGAAGACCAAGCCAGCCCCGTGGGTTTTCCAGGGACACTTAGGGCCGTGTTAGTCTCTTGTGCGGCCCGGAGTGGCCGTCAGCCTGCTGTGCAGCTGGACAGGCTGCCTCCGTGCCCTGGCAGCAGCCGCGTGCTTCCGAGAGGCTCTGAGCCCTTGCCACGGCAAGGCGTGACGGCTGCAGGCAGAGAGAGCGCGTGGGACGGGCAGGCACGTGGGACGGGCAGCGCAAGCCCTGGGCGTCCCCGCGGCACCCAGCCCTGAGCCTGGCCAGCCGACATACGGCACAGCTGCACCCCGAGGTCCTGGCAAAACCCAGTCTTTGTACCCTGGTAAGCGGAAACAAAACTAAAAGCCGGCATATTAACTCTTATCTAGTGCACACCATCTGGACCTACCAAAATGCATCGTTACGTTAGAAAAATAACGCTAATCTTGCATCTGCAAGTGGGGACCCCGAGTTTTAGGATAGGGGTGGTCCCTCTCCTTGGGGAACCCCATGCGTTCCCGGGGATCCTGTGCCCACCGAGCATGGGCTTCTCTGGAAGAGTGCACACACGCTCCGTCTGTGTCTGTGTTTGCACGTATTTGCTGTATAGCTGTCCCACACATTTTCCTTGCTAGCCTGTCATAACCATTACTAAAATATGCTTATCTCATATATGCAAATAGCAGGATATTTATAAGATTCTTTGAAATTTCCATAATTGTGGTGTAAAAAAAATCTCTTTGCTTATCTCACAAAGTGTTGTAACCACAGTGTTACTTTTACTGAAATCCAAAAATCACTCAGCAAAATAAGAATAGTTAAAAAACTGACAGTTTTTTATAGTTTTGAAATAGAAGGGAAAGAAAGCAAGCAAACCAGGCTTTATTATTTTAAATTAGAAAGTTTAACACTCACCAAAAAGAGTATAAACTGTAAATGTATTTTAGCAGTTCCTAGAGAAAAAGGGAGAGGTTTTAATAATAACACTGTGTGCTCCTATATCAATTTCATTAGAAAAATCTCAGAGCACTTTCTGCTTATTAAAGAGTGGAATGCCTCAGAAGACTCTTGGGAGGTGCTATAGAAAAGTAAGGTAACAAATATAAATCCATATTATGCTCCATACCGTGATTACCTGGAACTTCCTAGCCACCTTGGGGATGTACAGCTGCCTGCTACGGCTCAGGATTGCAAGTCTGCCCTCCGCGGCACAGCCTCACCCGGCTGCGACAGGAGCTGGCTGTGGCAACGCAAGGGGCTTCACTGCATGTGTCTGCTAGTTTCGTGGGTGAGCGAACCAACGCCTGGAAGGTTTTTCCCAAGATCAACGGTGAGGAGCAGAAATGAGCAACAGGGGCAGGCCAAGCACCTCGCTGTGCTCTTTGTGGGCTCCTGCCACCTCATGTCCTGCCCCTGGGGACATGCAAGGAGCTCTGCTGGGATTCCTGGCCGGTCTCTGGCCTCACTTGAGTAGGTTCCTCACCAGGTGCAGGAACATTCCCAGACAGGCTCTGACCATTCATCTTGGGAATGATCTGGAGAGGACAGAAAAATAAGATATTAGCCTAAATTTAGCAAGAGTCATAAAATGTTCACTGGAACAACAAAAGGAGGAAGAGAGGCTGCAGAGGTAGAGGATATTCCCTGGGCTGATGAAGAAAATAATATTAAAAAATCCCTGGTGTTTAATTTCAGAAAATACAATAGACTGACTGAGTGCCCAGAAGAGGAACAGCATGTTAACATATCTTAGATAAACAGGAGCCGAACTGTTAGTCTGACAGAAAAACGAGAAAGCCCATCAATGCAGTGGGGGAAAATAATAAATTAAAAACCAGATGGTTCAAAGATGTGATTGCATCTTCAGCTTCGGTGAGGGGAAAGAAGGGGAATACATATGCATTACAGGCAGGCCAGGAACACAAAAGCTGGAAAAACATACACAAACAGAAGAGGCAGACTCATCATAATGAAGTTAATTAAAATAGCAGGACCTCAAGTTATTTTAGGTCTCAGTGGTAGAAACCCCAGAATTCCAAGCCCCATTCTTCATTAATACAAAAAGTTTCCTATTTCATCCATGCTCAGAAAAGGGACCTCTTCCTTTCTGCGCTAGATAGTGAGTCAAGGCAGATGGGAATTATTCTGAGCTTGGAGAAAACAAAGAAGCACAAATTAATGGCTTACTGGCAGAAAGGCAGTTTCAAGCACTTTGCCAAGGCACATTTTATTCCTACACTTATCCTACATACATATTTTTTCTTTAATTCTTTTTAGATCAGAAGTGTGTGACCAAGCAGAGATACATGTCTATGTTGTGTATAGGCTGGAGTGGGCATTAAAACAAACACACAAAAAACAGACAAAAGAAAGGGAAAAAACATATCTATAACGGCTGGTGCAATGACTTAACAACTTGCTTCATGTCACTCAGTACACAGAAAATAGAACAACCCCATCTTGCCGGCTTGAACTCATCCCATAATTTCTGTGTGGGTTTATATGCATCTGTACTTCTGTCACACGTACGTACACACATGTATATGCACGCCCATATGTTACTGCTTCATATGAAGAAGCACTGATTGGTCACGGTGGGGCCTCACGGCCGTAGGGACCCTGGCCAGGACCCTTGTTCTGTCGGAATGAGAAGTTTTGCCTTTGGCTTCAAAAGTGGCAGGGTTCCACTCCAGCCTCCTTTGCAGCAGTAAAGCTTTAAATCTGTAGCTGGGCTTTCCCTGTCCAGGACTGTACTTCAACCACTTCTGCGAGAAATCTGGAAATGGTTTAACTGTGCAAATTAATCATGCATAAACAATTTAAGATATGATACCAATGTTATTTCAATCATAATTTGGCAAGATGATGGAGGCAGAAACTCAAACCGTACTTGTGTTTGAATAGTGTTGATTCTTTTGTAACTATTAAGTCTCAAGACCTCCATTTTACATCCCTTGGGAACAGATTCTCTCTGTGCGTAGGGGATTAGAAACAGGAGATCAGGAGATGTAGGTTCAGTTCGTGTTATATGACTTTCAGCTGCTTTCTTAACTTCCTGCCACCTTTTTTTTTTTCCCTTGTGTAAAATTAGGATAATGACATTTCTTCGTATGACAGCAGTTTAATGCATTTATGTCTAAAATGCTCAGGTGAAAGGTGCTATACATTTCAGAGATTATTGTTTATTACCACAATTGTTATTACTGATACTTCTGAGAGTTTCATTCTCACATATATAATAAGGGCAAAATATTATGAACATTTTGCCTTATTTTGAACTTAAGACCAATTTTGTTCTGAATTAATTCCTTTGAATAGAATTATTCCTGAACTACATCAACTGGGGACCAGCTGCTGACCCCAAGTGTTTAAGAACTACAGATAATCATGGATGAAAAGAGGCAAAAATACATTTTATCTAAGAAGTATCTACTGTTGTGATAGAGACTGAAATTAAAGTATAATCCAGAGAGAGGGAGGGAGAGAGAGTATTCTTTAATTAAAATCAACTACCTCAAAAGATGGATATTCTCAGGAGTGAAATCTTCACTGTGCTGAAGGCTTTCGACTTAAATCCTTGATGATGCAAGGAAAAAGAATTCTCAAGGAGTAATATTGGCATCAGCAGCTAGCCGCTTGCTATTGCACAATAAGGCAAAATTTGCAGAGAAGAAACATGTGGACAATAGAATGGAAAGATGGACAAAATAGGAAGCTAATCTGAAACACAAACCCGTGATTATCCAGCAATGAATGAAGTTTGGCAAAGAAAGAGACCAAAGATAGAGACTTGGACATAGAGAAAGAAAAATTAAACTGGAAGCAGCAGAGATCAATGAAAACAATCAGCACTTTCTGCCGGGAGATACGTTAAAAAGACTGAAACCGAGGCTTTAGATAACGTGTTCAGAATGATCCATTGTCCCACCCACCATCTCCATAGCAATTAATGGTCCCGGCCAAGGACAAATGATGGTTTGAGCCATGGAGATTGTATGGACCTCCCGTGAAAGGCAGCAGGTGAAAGGCACAACATCCATTTGGGGTAGTTCTGGGGCTCGTGGTGATAATGCCTTCCTCACCTTCGGAGAGATGCTGCTTCTGGCAACGTGGGAACCGCAGAGCGCACAGTTGAGGGGAGCACTTCTGACGAGCGTTTCATAGCAAATCCTGTTCTGTTCTCATTTTAGTTACCATCACAGATGGCTTCGGGCAATACAAAGAAGGCTTCTGGCAAGACAGTTTGCTGGATAATGTTAGAATTGGATGTGAGGGAAGTATTACCTCACAGAAACACCCGTTCACCAGCATTTATTTCATTGTGTGCAGCACAGTAGATTTGAGCAGCTACTTCGCGCTGGCACTGGCTTCCTCGCACTGTGCTGACATGCAAATCTCTCTTGCATGAATCTTGCCTAACAGTCATCTGCAACCAGGTGGTCTCTGTGAGAAGTGGTTATGCTGCAGTGAGGAAAAACGTATCCAAAAATGTATCCTCTTTTTGCCTTCCTTTTTAAAAAAAGTGTTTCTGTAGTAAAGCGGGGGAGCTGCTGTAATGGTGTCAGAGGCTCTCTGGCTACATCGCTGGGGACCACAGGCAGCGGTATGGGCAGCAGCAGAGCACCCTCCCCGTGTGCTCAGGGCACCTTATTGCTAGGGAGAGGATGCACACAGCTCCCATGCCTATAAATAGCTTGTAGCTTTGCTGTATGTGATGCAAATGTTTTTTCTAGAAAGAGCCTAAAAGCAAATTGTTTGTCTAATATTGGCCACACGATATTGCAGCCAGGCAGGATAGGATATGAAGCAGAGGACTTTTTAGTGCCTCAGATTAAAAAACCTGTGCAAATCTTGGCCGAGTCCAGGTTCCCAAAGAGCTGCTGTGGATTCAGGACAAATTTCAGTTCAAGCAGAAGGGTTGGCTAATCATTAAAATACATCATACAGGTAACCTGGCTCTCAGTCTCAGACCTTTAAAGGTATTTTAATACCCATAGCACTTTACATGCTAAAATGGCTTGACTAAACTTGGCATTAGTTACCAGCATCTAAAAGAGAAAGGAGAAAAGAATTCATGGCAGTAAAAAATTCATGGCAGTAAAAGAGTGAGGCCTTCTTGGCGATGTTGCTTACATTGGAAATTGGTGGATCATATTGAGCTGTGACTTACAAGTTCTCAAAGTCACGGTTTCTCATAGCAGCTCTCATCACTCCTCATTTGCCCAGTTCCACCAGTCTTGCTCGCACAGATGCCATGGTCCTGTGGGGCCCCTCTGAGCACGCAGGGCTGGCTGTTTCATGGGAGAAGGTAAGTACTGAAAGTCCAGCGATGGTGGTACGTGCTGGCGAGCAGTATTCACATATTAACAGATTTCCACTCAAACTGGCAAATAGGAATGTCTATGTTAGAAATGCTGTGTGAAAGCCGAGGCAACAAAAGTCAAAATGTGCATATGAGAATATGTGGTACACACAGTATATGTCACAATGTTTACCATCACTTCAAAACATGCACCCACCCACAGTTCTTCACTAGCGGCATCCTGGAACTTCTCCAATTGGGATTTGCTATATGAAGCAAAAGTCAATTAAAATCAGCCATTATTGTACAGATCATGAGATCCATAGTTCAAGATACCATACTCATCCCAGATGCTCATTAATAGCAGTGTGTTGCAAACAAGTCCAGGACAATTGCATGGGGTTTGTATGCTTTTCTGATTGCTGTGTTTGCTCAGTTAGCATATAACATTTTCAAATGCTTTGGATTAAAATTTTTAGCAAATAGCAAATTCCCCAGAAACACAGTTCTGTTGCGTTCTGGAACTATTGCAAATGTAGGTCAGAGTCAGTAAGCAGGTTTAGCTAACGAAAACGGAGCGGGGGGGAGGGGGGAGAAAGATTTTGGGAAAGGGAAATTAGGTCCACCCAGCTTGCTAGAGGAAGACCTGTTGGCACCAGCTCACCCACCTTCCTTTCCCAAAGAGCCTGCTGCTGGGTGAGGTGTGGTGACTCATCTCTGCACCATACTCGTGCGACATTTTTAGCTCAGAAAGTAACCACCTGCTAAAAGCGTGGTGTGCTTGGTTGGGTTCCCTTAGTCTCCTGTGGAGCTCTTCCATGTAGTTGAGAAAACATGACTTTTCAGGGAGGTAAACCGTGTAGTCTCACGTTGGGGAGCTCACATAATTGTACAACTCCAAAAGCCCAGTTCCTGCCACACTTTTATTTGTGAAGAAATAGCATTTACTGGCCCAATTCAGAGAAACCCACACAAGAACGGCGTTGAGCTGAGATCGTTCTGCTTTCAGCACTTCAGGGGGAGCTGAGCACCAACACACAGCTCCCAGGTAAGGCCGCACCAGAATCACAGACCAGCAGAGGATCTGGCCCTTCGTTTCCCGCTCGGAAGCAAAACACTGACAGGGGTTTTTTATTGAACAAAACGTTCACTCAACATGAAACAAACATCTTTGGTTTGGAAAAAGATACCCCCATCCCTACACACATAAGTGCAAACACTCATTTTTAGGTCTGATTTATAAACTAAAAAAATCTGTAATTAGCACAATTTTATTTGTAGTTAGCAGTGATGAGTTGTTTGCTTTAGTGCCAATATTAACAGCACTGGAAGTGCGCTCGCTCTTCTGTTTTTAATTCTTTCACTGCCCCTTTACATTTAGTTGCAAGGTGAGATCAGCATCTGGAAACATGATACAATTTATGCTGTTGTCATTTCATGAACTTCAGCAAATCTATTCCCGATAACGTATTAAAATTATACTGATGATCAGAACTGGATTTGAAAACGCGCAAAGGCTGGCGTCAACTGCCACTGCGTGTCTGACCAGATCAGAAAATGGAAACAGTTACCAGCATTTATCGTCAGAGGAGCTCCAACTCAGTTCTGCAGACAGATATGGACTGCAAGAATAAAATGGCTATTTACTTCGTGTATGTACCTAATTTCTGCAGATTTTGAGACGCACATCCTAATCTCTGTTATGCTTGTTCCCATTTGCTTGTTCCAACAGTACCTCTTTAAGAGAAGCTTCCCTACTTTAAAGCCAAATGCAATGCTCCCCGCTGTGATGGATTCCTTCTTTTTCCTTCCTAATTGGAGCCATTTTGTCAGATCGAATTTTGACAAAGATAGTAATTGTCATCCAATTTTAAGGCAATGACAAGATCAATATGAATTCTCAGATGACAAGTATTATTACTGGGTGAGCACAAAGAAACAAAGAAAATGAAAAAATCCATGTTCTAGGGATCAAAACAGTTAGAGGCACATGCTTGCCTTGATCCACGTGTGTGTGAATCCTGTTGACAACAATAGACGCTGTGCGTGTGGATGGATGTGGTAGAACAGATGGCCTTTGCCAGTCAAATAGCGAAGGAAAACGAGCACCCAGCGCTTTAGTACATTGCAGTTTCGGTAATGTGGGAGTCAATTAACTTACCACCAAACGGGCTTGCAGGGAAAATTACCCACAGCCCCATCTCAGAGATTTCTGCTTCTCCTTAACATTTTGTACTCCTTCTGTTTCCTGAATGTCAGGAGTAAATACCCAAGAAAATCCCGGTTCTTTAAGGTAAATATATTCAACATATATTTATGTAGGTAGAAGTACTTGATTATTTTTATAACATTGTTTAAATGAGATGTCCTGATTAGTTAATGGCCCAAAGAGTTCAGATGGGGTTCAAATAAGGATGTAAAATGCGTTGCGGCATCTTTAGATGTCTTCCCCACAACAGTAGTTTTGGGACAGTTTCTGCCATGTATGCGTAACTGTTGCCAGATACTGTCGTTTCATTTTAGTAGGTTTACCCTGCATCAAGACACTTCTTCAAGGCATTTGACCCTCAGAGCTCAGCTCTTGTTCCACATTTGCTGCTCAACGTGCATTCAGGTTACCTCCATAGGGCCGCTGTGCACACATTCATCTTGCTATTAAAGCAGACCTCCTGCTTTCCCATCCCCAAAATGTTAAATCCAAGGAAATAGACGCTTTTTTTGCTTTTGCAGTATTTATATTCAAAATACAGTTTAAGTGAGGAAAGGGATTTTAGCAAAATAATACACGACTGTCGTACTAATTGGCAGCTGCAATGGTAACAACCATGACAAGTTTTAGCTCTGTCCACTTCATCCCAGCCAAGTCATTAAAGGTTTCCAAGCAGAGGATTGCGTTATGAAGCCTGATACACACTGGTAGCTACACTGGTATCCCTGGATTGCTAAACGCATTTTTAACCACCCAAATGCAGGTTCAGTAGGATTTTGATCCACGGAGGAAGGTCTCAGCCAAGCACTGAAAAGATGTTTGTTAGCCTCCAAAATATAAATAAAATATTTACAAAGGGAATAATTGACTTTTGATGTTTACTCCAGGCTATGGTTAAGTAGGCAGTGTCTGTACTAAGCAATGCAGTGACCACCTGCCACAAATGCTGTGATATTTGACAGATCCCTTTCTGCCAAGAACTATAATTCCTATTTAAATCTAAATAGAGGAGCCATGAATGCAGATTTCTCATCACAAAGACGCTGATGTTAATCCCCGGTACAGAAAAATAAGAAAAGCCAGAACGTTTTATTGGATTTTATATGGAAGATAATTAAACAGTATTTCTTCTTTACTTGTTATACGGCATCCCATCAACATTCCTGCTGAAATTTGTTTATAAAGAAAGCCAGAAAGTTTTATTACATTTTTATGTAAAAGAAAATTAGCATTTTGTATATTTGAACTTACATTAGAATAGCAAAAAGCAGGTAAGCAAAAAATGACCAAAGAATGGTGAAAATAAACAGAAAAAAATGTAAGGAAAGCATAACACTGTTCCCATACACACAACTTTATATTCCAAGCATGCAAACAAAATAAATGTTTATGTGCAGATGTATGTATTGTATATATTCACATAGCAAGCAGTTCTGAAAAGCTAAGCTCCCAAAAGTTAGGAAATGCTAGAATTAGATGTGCTTGCACACCCTTAATCTGGCCTTTTTGATTGTATACACACAGACGTGTGCTATTTTTTTTTTTTCCACACACACACCCCATACAAAATGGTGCAGTGTAGGCAGAAAATTGGCTGGGAGAATGATGTAATCTCTGAGAGAGCTGCTTTGCAGAAGCCTGTTTCTTTTCTGCCCACAACCCAGTTTGGTATTTTGGATGTACCCAAGGAAGTTATCTTAGCATGTTTCCCAGCAGGTGGGTGCTGCCAATCTGAGGCTGTAAGAGAATGCGTCTAAGTGCGCATTTAAAGCGTGCTTATTAATAGAGGGGAGGCGGGGGGAGCTGTATCCAAGGTTGCATCCTCGGCATTTAAAAATGTTTCAGTTCAGCCTGCGCTGCCATTTACTGCATTATGTGATGCATGTGGATTTTCCAAACAAAAGATGTTTATGAGAAGAGTATATTTTAAGATCCTTTTCACGACTGTACAGACCCCTCTCCAAGCAGATGGCCTGAGAGTTGCAAGAAAACTATTCATAAGCCGAAAGCATTTAAAATTCTTTTAGAAAGACAGTTTGTTCTCCGTATACGTGTACATTTTAAGCAGGTACTAATTCTGTTCGCAGCAGCACCTTCCCTGCTTTCCAGCGCGTTCCAGATCTGACAGCACAAACTAAAGAGGCGCAGGCTGCGGGGAGCGCGGCCGCCAGCAGCACCGGCAGCGCGGCGCAGGACTGCCATGTCGCATCAGCGCCCTGGTCCGCTTTCTCCGAGGCTACTTTCAGCACCGGTTGATGCAAAGGGGACCATTAAAATTCAGACTCCACTCACTGCTAACTTGGAGTAACACCGGAGGTACCACAGTTTCTCTTATATACTCAAGATAGGCTGTATCCACAGTGAAAACGTTCACTTAGCATTTTACAAGTGCATAGAAACAAGCAGGATTAGCGAAGAACTTTCAAAGGACGTGACTATATTTAATTCTGTTTTCATTCACAGCCTTGGCCGTTACCTAGCTGTAGTTGAAGTTCATTGGGGAAAATAACCAGCTGAGAACAAAATAACTAAACCTGAGCCACTTGACCATTACTGGGTTTGTGTATTCTGGGAGAAATCTGTTGGTGTTGACTTCACACAGCTGCCTTTACTGACCCTTTTAATTGCCTTCCACCGAACCTCCTGCTTGAAGGAAGTGCGCGCTCCCATATCATGCACTTGATAAATAAATAACGCCGTTCCTCTGGAGACAAAAATTCCATCTCTAACCAATCTATGCACAAGGACAGGGATTAACCGTCCTTACCGTTTGGGGGATTGTGGTTTTTTGGTTTTCCTTCGCCTAGGTAACTGAGGCTTACAATTTGTAGCGTCTAATACATTTAGAAATATTCCTGACAAATTTGCCTAATATCCTGCAGCAATGAGTTGCAGGGTTGATTATACACCACACAAATGTTTTCAGAATTTTTATTTCACCTTTCTATGTGTATTTGTTCTTGAGAGAAAACAGAATAAATAGCCCCTTCTCCCTACTTCTGTTATACCATCTTTTACTCTTGTGTTTTGCAAACTAAACAACGCTAGTCTTTTTAATCACCTTTTAGATGGAAGCCTGTTTCCTCATGTGTTTAATCATTTTTGCTGCACTTTTTTTACTGCAGAAGTACAGACGTATGAGCATATACACCCCTGGAGCAATCAAAAAGTCTACTAAGAACAGGTTTTAAGGCTTAGCAGAGGTTTGCTCTTTGCTCCCAAAACAATCCCTCTTCATCTCATTCTAAATTCACTTTAAGAAACAGGGTCCCCCGGTGCAGGTGCTGAGATGTGTGTGCAGATGTGCGAGTTTAAAAGTGAGGAACAGGACAGAGAGGGCAGGAAGGCTTCATCTCGCATTCAGCAGTGTGGTCGCCAGGCCAGTCCTGACTTGCTGCAGAAATGAAGCCAGAGAGTGGTGCAGGCTAAAAAATTGTTTCTTCTGTATGAGGATGAGCTTTCTTAAGCCTATCCCTTTCAGACATGACAATTTGTAGATGATGCTCTATTTCATCTTCCTGGGGCTCACCTTTACTCCAGTCTACCTTTGTCTTCACTCACACTTTGCAGCACTGCAATCTCTCTTTGAACAGTGATAGTAAGTTCAGATCCGGTGCTACAGCTCTGCTCAGCCCAAAAGGGAACATGAAGGAGAAGTGAGAAGCCAGTGAAAAGCCTCAGGGAGAAACACGCTCTCCAGGCAGGAACAGCATCCTCATGGAGGTGCAGTCGGGGCAGTTGTTACTTCTCTTTTGGCCGCCTTTTCTTTTCTGTCCTACAGAAGATTTTCCCTCACTGCTTTCTGGATCCAGAATGCTGTGTGTATTATAAAGGCCAAAACTTTTGCTGGAGAAAACCAGCATGCACCCCATCAAGAGGAATGGTCTAGGTGTACTTAGATTAGCTGCAGACCAGGCCCAAAAATGTTTTGGATGGGATTCCTCTAATCTAATTTTACCCTTCTGAAGCTTGATTATCTAGTCCAAGCTCATGCTCAATCTTCTTCTGCTGTCAACAGAGAGAAGTCAATTCATCCCATCATAAATAGAGGTCTGAGCTAGAAGGGATGGATTCCTGCCCTGAAAGTACCTCCCCTTGCTTTGGCACAGAGTTGTTTAGGGGATGAGCTAGGTGCTTCCCTTTATAGGCTGTAGAGCTGCATAACTAAAAAGTACTTGCTCACAGATCCTACTGCTTGGGCCAGTTAAGTTGCTGTTATTGATCTTTGTAGGAGCGCTGGAGAGCTCTGGGGTGCAGGAGGCTCTTACAGACTCAAGCTGTCTTACAGGAGTGGCTGGAAAGAGTGATTACGGGTAATGCTCTTACAGACCTATTGCCAATTGCGCTACATCAATCCTCAGATTTATATTTACGACGGTGATATATGGTTACTACATAAACTTCGTAATATTCAAACTGGTGTTTGGAGGAGAGGATGGGAGCGTTGTTTTTTCCCCTCGTCTAGTTATAGCCTCTCTCTCTCTAAACCTCTTTAAAAAGAAGTTAAGGCACTGAACTTTCCATTCGGTCTTCAAATCAAATCAAATATATCTTGTCCTTGGAAAGTTCTTTGTTAATCCTGTTTGTATTTTTTAAATGCTACGCAAACATTTTCATTGTGGATTAATGTGCTGTTTCAAATCAGTTGAGATTTTAAGATTGTCGTTAATTCAGAGAAAGAGACTTCTGTTACTCTTCCACATCTTTTGGAAACTAATTTCATTCAATGTCTTTTTTGAGGCTTTGCAGTAGAGTGCTGAACGAATACTATCAAAGGCCATATTAAAGAGGATTGTATATAGTTGACCAGGGTTCATACCAGGGACTAGTTTTAGATAGTGTCTTACTTTGAAAATATGATTCTTCGATTATACCTCCTATTGCAAAAATGAAATTACCTTGAATGCTTGGTCTAGTAGGCTTATTTCTTAGAATACAATAGTAAATGGTCAAATTCTTCCTCGCAGTAAAACATATCTGATTAAAAAATGAAAGACACAGAGAGAGAAATGTGAAAAGTTAAGTCAGCCATAAGAGCCCTGAGATCAGTAAAAGGACAGCTTATACAAAGACTCTCCATTTGAGTAGCCCAAGTAATTCCAGAATGCTTCAAGTAGGAGTGTCTAAAGTGCCTAATGTTCTGCCAGCTGATTCAGGACACTGCAAAGAGGGGTCAGAGGACCAAAGCGAACATGCAGAAGCTCTTAAACACATTCACACTATTCATAGATAGTAATCAAAGTGATTTGCAAATACATCTTCTTAGCAAAACTTAACAACTTTGGGATCACAATCATAAAGAATAATTGATACTGCAGCAATTCACATTTATTACTTTTCTAAGTGTTTTCTTGTCTGCTTTCCCAAGTCATAATGTACATCTGATTTATTTGGAGAATAATAGTGATTTGCAGTCCTTCCCTGTTCTTTTTTTAATCTTACGATCTGTGCAGGTGTTTTAGGTGTGACTTAACTGTGCAGAGGGTCTGACCTGTGGCTTCTCTGAGGACACACCAGGCCTTGGCCAGACAGCTCTGGCTGGCAATGCTGGCAGGCTGGTCTTGGCATTTATTGAATTGACTGCCTACTGCTACTGAACATACACACAACCTCAAAGCTACCTACTGTGGTGTTTCTAAACAGTCTGCTTTTCTAATTCCAGGATTACAGTGCTTAAAGGCACATAAGGATGATGAACAAGTGGAAAGGATCTTATGTCCTTACATCTACAGGGAGTTTTGTGCCTCTGTCCTGTTGGCATTAGTCATGTAAGCCTCTCATTCATCTACCTTGGGAAGACTGATTTGCTCAGCCTTTGGTGTTTTCATCTGTTTTTGATGTGCTAGCTGAACTAACTCAATGATTGCTTATGTGTATGAGAATTAATTATAAATTTTGACTATATAAAGCAATCTTGTGGACTCATGCTTCATTAGTAGTCTGATCAGTTAGCCACTGCAACGCTAACTGACTTAATTTGCACTGCAGATACTATAGCTAGAAGGCGGTGGATATTCGTGTGGAACACAGGATGCGGAGTTTCACCAACTGCTTGCGTTAAATTCATAACATCATCCCCTTACCCGGGTAGCATATGATGAGAGCACAGAGCACAAGACTAAGCATTGTGTTCCCTGCTGAAAACTTGTCTTATGACAAAGAATCTGTTGGTTTACTTTACCAGAGAAAGCAAGCTACTCAGGCTGCAGAGGTCTAGCTTGCTGGGCGTGGATGTGCACCTTGAGACTCTTGTGCTCTCACTTTCTTCAGAGCCATAGTAAAATGTTCCAAGAGCTATTGTTGAAAAGCATAACACAAGAGTGAAGTGGTTATTTTCTTCTTTTAACCACTCTCTTCCTTACCTTATTTGTAAAATAATTAAAATGATTCTTAGGAATATACAAAGCATTTTGAGACCCTGACCCACCACCTGCAGGAATCTTATTGTTTGCTAGAAAGGAATCATTTTTGTTTTCCAAAAGAGCCCTGAAGAGGAAAAAGAAACATTTCTATATTGTATGCATTGGTAAAAAGGATTAGACAGGCTGTAATCTTGGTCAGTCTGACTTTACAATTATGGAAAATTACAAAGATTGATGTTAGTTGCAATTTATCTTATTGCACAAACTTGACCAGGATGAATCTTCTCTACTGAAATACATATTTCACTAAAACTAGCATATATATGAAGTGATTTCTTTTCTTTTCTTTTCCCCATCAGATTGATGATAGACTGTGTAGGAAAGTGCTGAAAAACAAAAAAGAAAAAGTTGGAGCAATTCGAATTGTCATGGCAATATCCTAGATTTCTCAAGAAGTTCGGTTCTGTTTAGCTAGTCACTTTAATTTTCCTTTGCTAACTTGTCTCCATTCTCTGCCATAATGATAATTCTTTATATGACTGTCAGCCCTTTGCATTGTGACAGCTTAAATTAATGTTTTGATATTTCTCTCTTTGTAAGAATACAACAAAGAAGAAAACTGCCAAGGATAGGACAGAAACTGTATGAATGTAAAACAGACATTGTGCACCAATAAAGCCAGAAGGAATAATTTTCATTTTATTGCCTTGTTAATAAGCTTTTGCAACAACTAATCCTGAAGACTTTGGGTTCTGTAGGCTAGTGTGGCCCTTCTGCTTCATCTGGATTGCCATAAACTTCTTACTGGGGACCTTGGACACTTCTGGGAATGATTCAGCCCATTTAGGTCAGGGAGGTTTAATACCTAAAGCAGGCTGATTCAGCCTCTAGTGCTACACCAACTGTACATGTAAGCTTCGGTGGATTAGCTTGTTGTACAATCGTAATCATAATAGCACTTGTTCACAGCTGAAACTCTTTTGCAAACTAATATATGCTCATCTCATTTTTACATACCACCTCTCCAAAAGTTAAGAGGATCAATAATAGGAATTCCAAAAGGAAGTTGCAGGAGGAGTTGGAAGGATTTGGGTTTGCAATTACAAAAGAAATGGTGGAAACGAATTGCCTTAAGATTGTGTTGAGATTTACACCAGTCCTTATCTAAGGTTCAAGGCCTTTAGCAGCATCATTCCTGTTCTTAATGTATGCTTCGAAAATCCCAGCCACATCTGGTATTGCCTTAAATGAAGCTTGACTTCAATGAGGATGGTGTTTTTCAGCGTTCTTTAAAAAATCCTTTTAAAAAGATCTGAGATATTCAGATACAGTCTAATGTTTCAGTAGAGCTGAGGATTCCGTTACTACCTTCTCTCATTTTTATCATTTTCTGTCTGCTTTTCCTCTCACACATTCCTTCAGGACCTGGCCTCACCTGAGAGATGAGGAATTTAAATGAAAGTAGAACAAAAAAAAAATCAATTAATCCATTCTTTGTGGCAGAAGCCACCAGATGATGCTGTTACTCTTACAGCTTCTTAACATGTGAGCAAGATTTCAGTTTTTGAAGGAATGCTGCATTGTTATTAGTTTAGTTTTACAGTAATCCTCTGAGAGAAGCTAGCAGCAGAGTGTGTTTTCTGCTTTATTTTCTATATTAGGATGCACTTCTTGGGACAAATTACTTTCCTTGGAGTTAAATTTCAGTGCCCAGCTGGAAAGTACTTCTGGAAGTAGTAGGAGCTTTTGTGATGACTGCAGACACCACTGTCACAGGGGTAAAAAAAAAAAAAAAAAGCAGCATAAGGAAAACATGAGGAAAACATGTTTCACTTAGGAGAAAGTCCACGTTACTTTCTGTTCCATCAGCAGGTCAGTACCAAACTCCCGAATTCTGTCACTGTACAGAACAGAATGATAGTTGTCCCAGGCAGAAGACACTGTAGAAGCAAAGGACACTTGCCACCATGGATGTGCTGGGCTATATAAAGACAGCCGTAAGGAGAGCACTGTTTGGATCGCAAACCATCCTTTTGACCTGTACCTCTCTCTCTTTAACAGAGCGCTGGTCCCAGAGAGCTTCAAAGAATAGATCAAAAGTGTGAGATGTACTATTTATCTTAATGGACCACAAGTGCTGAAAGCTAGGGATGAAAAATTTAACATCAGATTTCTCAAATATTTCACTGCTGATGGGATCATTTTAGCAGAAATGACCAATGACGGTGCTTATCCATCAAATTGAAGGTTTAATATAAAAAATAAATAACGCGGGAGATAGGGCTTTTAGTGGAGGATTCATTTATGCATTTTAATTAAAAATCTTGATTGTTTAAATGCAAATGAAGCAAACACAGAAATGCCAGTGCATTGCATCGGCATGCTTAAAATCACAGCAGCAGCTGAGGTTTGGTTCAGTCAGGTACAACGATGATGGGATCCTGAATGAAACATGAGAAGGTTTTACTGTATCTGCAGAAGATATGGCTATCAGCTGTTCCTTACCCTGCTTCTACCAGCAGAAACAGCCCCCACAGCAGTCATCAGAAAAAAAGGAGAGCTCATGCCTCAGCCAAGCCGTTACTGGACAGTGATCTGTTAAACTAGAAAGTTCTACTGAAGGGCACGTGTCAACGTTCAGACATCTCCAGATCTGACCAAGGCAAGATTAAACTATTCTGCTTATGCTAGGAGGAGAGAAGTGGGATGCATATACCTGAGATTATCTTTGCCCTGGAATTTCTAAGTTTGACTGCCATTTTATGTAAAATAAGTTCTGTTTACTTTTTATAGATCTTACAAGAAAGAATAAGCAAGCATGTACAGAAATCAAGCAAGCACGTTAGAGAGCTAATGCATCCACGCTTTGCTAAGCCAATTAAGCAATCAAATCAAGGTCACAGCTGAGATGGACTCAATAGATCAATGAAATTGAATGGCCAACATTAATACACTAGGAAATTAAATCTAAAGGATAAAGTTGAGGCTGAATTTGTTTTGTTGGTCTTGGGCTGGCGATATTTAAGGGGAAGCTGTTTTCTTTTCAGTCTAAAGTCACAGCCAGTATTCAGCTCAAAGTGTATGTGCCTGGCCAGCAAAAGATACTCAAACTCAAAGGATGTTTGTGTCCATTAGGTGCAAGATCTGTGCTGGTCCTTCCCAAGAGAGACCCTCTAAAGCAAAGGGTGATCCTGACCTGTTTCATTTAAGGAGGAGGTGCAACAACCATAGTGCTGTCAGCAGCTCTGCTTCATTATTTTCTTCCTTAAATCTCACTGTTGTAACAAGTTATTAGCTTGCTGTTCTGATTTTCCCTTTATAACGCAGAGAAAATCTTTCCATAGAAGTGACACAGATGACAGCCAAATCAAGCAGTAACAGCTTTGGGGAAAAAATAATAAATCCAGAAGAATCTTCCTAATTATACGCAAGATTTGCAGAGTTTGGCGTTTACTTTTAGGGACCTGTATGTAGTGCTGTTTCTCCATTATAGAGTGCAAATATGCAAGTGTGTGTTTGAGATAAGGCAGTATCGTCCTGGTATAATGAAAAGGAAATGAAAAGAAAGAGTTCAAAATGCTTTATATTTTGGGATCCTTCACTTGTGGTGTTGACAGCAGCTGTAACCAAGTTTCAGGTTGAACACAACTTACAATTCGTGCTGAACATCTCAGTGGCATTAGCACAGTCAGTAACAAGTCTCTCGCCTCTTTTCCCATGAATTGTACAGTCACAAGAGGGAAAAGCTTTATGACCAGAAGCTGTCCATGCTGGCTGGAAATGAATGCGCTTCCTCCCATCAAGATCCTCACTCCTTTAAGAGTCCTACTCATGGTGATCAGGACCCGACCTTGCTGTAGATGATGCTGCCTAGTGGAAGGGTCTTGGGCCATGTGGCCAGCAGGATGAGTGCTCGCTGTCGTGCAGTATCTGCTAGTCTAATTGCAGCTGCTTGTCAAAAAAGGAGAGATGGAGGGCAGGCTGTGAAAACCTAGGTTTACGTTTTGGCCTCATGAAAAATATTAACTGGACAGTACAGTAAAATACTTCAAAAATAAATTCTGTCTTCGTGAGTGCTTTCACGGCAGTTACTTCCTCACCTTACCTTGGGCAATTAATGAAGGTGCATTCATATCCTGCCCCAAAGAAAAATACGCCTTTTATTTTTCCATCAGGCTAAATTTCACACATAATTAGAGTTTTTCTAGGTCCAATTCAAACTGATTGCAAGGAACTTTTGTTCTAAGGAGCAGATTTTCCTTTGAACATAGGCTGGATGACCCTGAGTCCAGGGAACAGGGCTGCAAGGCTTGGGTCTGTCATCCCCCTCGGGCTGGAGCGAAGCCCTGCGTGGGGGCACGTGGAGCCTCTCCTTCTCTCACCGCATTCTTCATCAGCACGAAACAATTAGCCGCTCGCCAGGTCACACCAGCCATCTGCCCCAGAAACAGGGGCACTGCCCTCGTCGTCGTGGAAGGGCACGTCTGAGAGCTGGGATATTGACTGGAGGTGGGAGAGGGAGAGAAAAGGAGTTTTCTTGCTGGTTGGCTTGTGCATCCCAACGGACTTGTAATGCCCAAAGCCTGGTTGCTGCCCGTCTGTGCTACAGCTCGGTGCGGAGCATGCCAATGGCTGCTGAGGCAACTTGTGTGAGCAACTATTACCCAGCATGAGGGGCAGGCTGTGGAGCCAGGCCTTCTGTTTGGGCAAAACCCAACAACACTGCCGAATTAAAGACATAATTGAGGTTTTGGCAAAATTGCAACACAGCTGCCCAAGGTTATCTCCAGTGAAAGTAGCCGACGAGGTTTACCCAGAAGATGTTAATTGGATTTTCGTTTTCTCTTTAGAAAGGTTCAGAGCTATCCGATCTCACCACACTACAAGCTGCGTGAATATGTCCAATGATATTGTGAGCTGATTATTGTTCATTCTTAACAGCTTTCCATCTCCGTAACAACGGTATTAGCATTAATATTGTGCCCAGGGCTCTGAATATGGATACTAATGGAACTCAATCAGCTCTTAAAGAACAAAGGATCCCTTTTCCATGGCACCCTGTGACAGTCAGAGGATTGGATTAGCAACTTGTCAATCCTCCAGTTTGCAGCTCTTTTTTGATGTGCTCTTGAATACTTGGATAGTATGTAGAATTACATTATCTGAAAAATTAATACAAAACATTAAGTGAAAACTCTGTGCTATTCCCTCCTGACCTGATTATTCTAGATTATTTAACTAAGTAGCCAGCATACCCCCTAATTTAAGTGCTGAATTTCTACAACACAAAACGCTATCTTTTCTCATAAAAGAAGCCCATGAAAGAGCAAGCTCAATTGCCAATTATGCTTCTTCCATGAAATCTCTTCTATCCCCTTCAGGATAGGTTTGGGTAAAAATATAATTGCGGTGGATAAGGAAGCTTAAGAAAAGATGTAAATGAAAAATGTTATGTGTTGGCATCTGATTGATCCATTTCAAAGGAAGAGAAGGAGAATTTGATGAGATGGTAAGGAGCTCATAGTTTGTTTCGAAGGAACCTGGCATTTTTAACCTGTACAGGGTGCTGAGCTATAATTAAGAACGGCAAGTCAGTGAAAAATCTATTTAAACTCCTGACAGCTTCTCTAGATTAGCATTTTTGACATCTACATTCACTGTGGCAAATCACTAATGTGATTTTTTTCAAAATTATATTTTTATTAGCTTTCTGCATATAATAACAAAGTAAAAATGATGTTACAGCCTGGACAGGTCTTTAACTCAAAAGCTCAGTACTTACAATGTGCTTAATTAGCTGCCTGATTATTGTTTTATTCTGAAAGAAGTTTTGTAAATGTGTTTTCATCTATAAAGCATCTTTAAAGTGAAAGCAACTGTTTGATTCTCTTAGTTGGTGAAAACTATAGCAAACCCTGGATAACAAAGCACTGTGATTAATTGATGTCAAGATACTCATCTCTGCTTTTCTTTTTTTTTTTTTTTGAGATGGTTGAAGTGCTGAATAGCAAAACAAATATTTGGGTGAACTCTGAGTTATATAAGTCTTTCCCATTAATAATTATTCTGCAAGGGAAGAATATGGCTCAAGCCTGGTAGCTTGGGTATAGGTATTATAGTATTTTAAACCACATCAACAATCTTCCTCGAACCGCGAAGAACTTGCAATAACATTTAAGTCAGATGCACTGTGAATGTGTTGGTTTTAATTTGATAGCAAAGAAATACCATCATTAATTAGAATGCTTTCAGATTAGTGTTTGTCTTGCATAATTCAACATTTGCCAAAGTTCAGGAAAGATATGCACTAAGTAGAAATTATTACTTTGATAATTCTGCTACATTTCCTCTCCTTATTTTTAATATGTCTTTTTAATTTGGGTAATGACTATATATCACTAATCATTTTGAAAGCCTATTACCAATACCAACCAATTCGTCAACTTGAGTTAATAATTTACTTTATTATAAAAATTGGAACTGGACACAGCTGTGGAGCACTGAAGGAAAGGGAACAAATGCCTCCTTAGCAGATAAGCTATTTTCCTCTGTGCACAAAATGCTCCTTGTTCTGTCGGGACTTGTTTCCCCACTGCTGGAACTCCATTGGTAGCCATTAAGCTCCTGCTCGAGACACATTCCACTGCAGGGCATTTGGAAATTAAATGTTCAAGGAATTAGAAGAAGACGGTCTTCTCCCATACTTAATTTTCCTGTGTATTATTAGTAGCTGCCTCTGCACTGCTAATGCCCTTCTCCCACTGTGTAGGCATGAGCTGGCAAGGTCATTTATTTTTGAACGTGTTTACTGGAAAAATGCGGTTGCATCTGAATGATTGTTTTGGGAAAAATAAAAATCTTTGGATGAGTCATAAGTGAAGAAAAAAAGGTCATTTGAGAAGATTTCAGTAAGAGAAGAAATTGATAAAGAATATGGAAATGCATTCTAATTAGAATGAGAAGTTTGAAGACTGCACCCTGTAGTGAAATTAGTGTCTGCAGCAGACAATGCTCCTCATTAACAAATCGGGACCTCACTTTTATTACACTTAAACCAAGATTCTTCACTGTGTCCTACCACTTAAAAATATGCATCAGTGACCACAACACTCGCGCCTGTGGTTATTGTTAACCCTCTGCATTCATGAGCAGACAGAAACTTTGAAAGAAGCACTAGCGGATGAGGGATGCTACAGAGATACGGAGCGCATTATGCTGAAATTGAATCTTCCTTTGAATGGTGGAAGAATAATAAGGACCCTGCCTACTGAATCATGTTAAACTGCAGCATTTATTTATTTTTAGTACAGTTTTATCTGGTGACAATGCAGTCATTACTGCCTTTTGTTGTTAAGGTGTGCGTATGTTTCTATTTGAAAACCTTAGCATAAGAAAGGCATGAACAATAAAGTTTTTAAAATCAATCCCCTCCAAACAATCACAAATCCAGTTCCCCCGAGTTTTGATATTTTGTCATTGCTGTGGGTCATTATACGGGAAGGAGAGAAAGCAAAAAAATGAGATGAGCAAATATTCAGAGAAATTTAAATTAGAAGTCTTTTCTTTAATAAGATCTTGCTTTGACGTTAATCCTTGCCTGCAGCTGAGGTATCATCGGCCTTTGCAGGAATCGTGGTCCCATTCTTCCCCACAGCTTCTGCACCCCGTACTCCCCTTCCATCATGCTCCAAACCCAGGAGACGAGTCAGCCTCAGCAAGGCCCACAACATGCCCCTGGAAATGGAGAACTGCTCACAGAAAATGCCAACAGCCCAGGTGAGTGCAAAACTAAATATAGGCCAAACCGGGCACGTTCCAAGTCAACGAAATACCTTTTTCAGGCTTCCCAGTGGAACATTCCACCAAAAATCAACTATTTGCACACAGAGAGTTTAACAGATTTCCATTTTCTGATGGAAAAGAATTTCCCTGAAATATGGTGAGTGGCATTTTATTGCTGTATACAGCCCACATGCTTAGAAAGCAGAAGCCGCAGCTCCAACAGCTGAACCAGCCCCATCTGTCCCAGCGGCTGCCCGTGCCCTTCAGCTCGCCTGCCCAGCCCTGCACTGCTGCCGGGCCTCGTTAGCCGGCACCGGGGCTGGCCAGCCGCCCTGTGCCTGGCCCCGCTGTGCCAGGAGCCAGGAGCTGCTCTGCCAGGAGCCGGGAGCTGCTCTGCCAAGAGCCTCGCCTGCGTTTTCCCCCAGCAGTTCATCGCGCAGCTTCAGATTGCAGCAGCGGTGATGGGTACCCAGGCTGATCCCTGCCCTCAGCTCCCGATGCTCCGTGGCCAAAGCCCTGGGGTGTCTCGTGTCTGCTCCCTTCCCTCTGGAGACCAAGCGGCATCACCTGAAAGATGCTGCCAGGAGCGTGCCGGCCCTGGCAGGGGCTGCTTTGATCGCAGGGTGCGCTGGAGGTGGCCGCCGCTGGCCTCGCCGTGCTGGTGCGAGGTTTCGGCAGGGCTCTCACGCTGGCAGAAGGCTCAATTTCCCCAAAGCACCTGCGTTTCAACCCACCTGCAGCTTGCAGTGAGCACAACATG
This sequence comes from Balaeniceps rex, assembly GCA_013401315.1. Taxonomy (NCBI): domain Eukaryota; kingdom Metazoa; phylum Chordata; class Aves; order Pelecaniformes; family Balaenicipitidae; genus Balaeniceps; species Balaeniceps rex. The sequence goes on from VYZW01010319.1 coordinate 97,941, forward strand.
TCTCTAACAGAGATAAAACCTGATTAGCATATCAAGAGCAGGCTACTTTTATTTACTACTTTAGTCTTGTGAAAGGAAGGGGGGCGAGGTTGTAGGTAAAGGCAATAAACAACTCCGAGCTCTGGTAGCGTTTGAAATGTTTCTGCTGTTTATGGTTTCTTTTGGCTACAAGTAATTCTGTGTCTGTTAAACAGCCGGTGGGGCCTTCCCACTGACAGGACTGAGCCCCAGCGCAGAGCCGAAGCCACGGGCAGGAGGATGACGAGCAGGAGGCACACCAGGTACAAGGCCGGCATCTGTCTTAAATTCACTTGACTCGTCTGCTGGTTTACGGGCCTTGTTCTCCTCGCTCGCACACTCGTAACGCACCGGTGTTGGTACAGCAACTTCAGTGAAGTCCTCCTGCGTAAGAGCACTTCAGACCCTCCAGACATAGAACAGAAAGGTTTTTCATGCCGTGGCAGAGCCTGGCTTCACTCGCACCCCCACACCCCCCCAGCCTCGAAGCTCTTGGGTTTATTCTCCACTCTCCAGCGTTCGTGCTGTGCAGCACTGTTAAGCCATTTGGGTAAATGTATTTTTAAAAAAACTAGTTATTTTTGTCACCTACTTTGTCAAGGGAGCTGCAAGAGCTCACCTGGCTGAAGCGCTTTGGGATCCCTGCTGCCACCGGAGCCGCACGGGCTGGCGGAGGCGCGCCTGGGCAGGGGTCGGGGAGCGCGCCTGCGCGCTGGAGCCGGGGCGGGGGGGGATGCTGGAGAGCTGCAGCTAATTACAGTCAAAAATCATAACTTTAGACAACTCTAATGTTTGCAGCTGGAAAGACTTAAAAGCTATTTGCCTCTAATCTCCCTCTGACAATCAATGAATTGAACAGTAAATGTTATTAGACTAATTTACTGTTCATCAAGAGTGAGAAATGAATAGAATAATTTACTATTCATGCATCCAACTGTGTGACATGTGTACGGATCAGTTTGAAAGAAAAAGCAACATTAGGGTTCCAATTCTCCTCCCATACCTTTTTTTATTCCAATTTATCTCCATTCTCATCTGTAAAGCTGCTCTGGCTTTGCCCCAGTGGCAGAATGACCACATCTGTTTGGGTACACATCTGCTTTGATACGTAATTTGCTGCCTACCTAACCAGCTCAGGATTTTTCACTGGGGAAAGCAGTCACAAACTGCACGATTGTGAAGGAAGCCCCTGCTAATTCTCACTGTTGTCGGTGGGAGGCATTTACCTCCACTTTTTGGGTAGCTCCCATGAGGATGCTACAGTTGTGCTGCACCTTGAGCACCTCATCTTTCTGCTGTGGCTACCCTGGTTATTTGGGAGTTTGGAGCATAGAATAAATTGGATTAATTGTCCTTTCTAGGCCAAAACTGGGATAGTGTTAGGCATTTAGAAATGCTGAAAAACCTTACGGAACCCAGCAATATTCATGGTGGAAAAAGAAAGAGGGTTACAGCCTTTCTGGTCAAATAGTCTCTAAGTATTTTAGATATTAAAGAGAGAATATGAGAGCACACCAATCACTTTCTGGATGCCGCAGACCTGAATACAAGGGAAGCACATCAAAAAGTGTGGTCTAATGACTGGAACCGAGGTTTTCAGTGGGGTTCATATTACCTGCTGGCATGGATGCCCTTCCACCCCTCAGTGATGGTTTTTGGGGTCAAAAGTCTGGGCTTCCTGGCTATGGTGAGAGGTATGGCAGCCCTGGTGACCTTATCAGCACAAGACCAATGTCCTCCCTATTAATTCTCCTTGGCTAAATTCTATTTTTTCTGCAAGTTGCACCAAACAGAAGCAGTTTTTCAGTTCAGAGGAAATAGCTGGTAAGTGCACACAGACAGCTTCTCGCTTCATCTATATAGTTTTTCCAGCACCTCAAGAGATCCCACAGTTTTTGTTTTGATAAACAAGATGCCACCTACCATCTGCCATCTCCCATTGCCTCTGTCAGGAAGTGCGGATTGGAGAATTCTTCCAACTGGAAGAGTCTCAGCTGTCTCTGCGCTTCAACACCACCCTTTCGTGTAATCTTTAAAGGTCTGTCCACAAGCTCTGAAATGCCAGTATTGAAAAGAAAATCTGACAAAACCAAAGATTCAACCTTGAAGATTTAGGATTGATTTTGCTTTTAAAACGATAAAAAAAATCAGCAACAAGGCAGAAAGTACAGTTTTATCTTTTTTTCCTACTTCTGAGCTGCATGCTTTTTCCCAGGACTTGACAGTCAGGCTCATTTTTGTCCTCCTCACGCACTAGCACCAGTAAGAGAGATCCCACCAGCCAAACGCCACTTCAAGTCTCCCAAGCAACTCTTTCCTCGTGAATGTCTCCTTTCATACATACGAAACACAAGAAGAGCTCAGCAAAGTTCCTCAGGATGAAAGCTTTCCTCCCAAGTTGTCACCCATGAAGACGAGCCCCAGAGCCAGTGATGCTCCAGTGGAATTTGCCCTTTTCTGTGACTAGCAAAAGGGATGCGATGCTTCCTCCGGAACATACCACAAAGAGTTCGGGTTCATCTGGGGCCACGTGTCTTGCAGGACCGTTCAGCCAGCTGACCACCATGTAGACAAGCTGCAGACTCTGAGCCAGGTGAGATGATCTGCAGTGCAGTTTTAGCTGGTAGCAGCGCAGTCGTTATGAGAATGCCATTACTGTTACAGCGTTTGCAAGAAATTGTGCCAAAGGCTGGCTGTGATCATGTAAATAGTTCATGGAGGAACACAGGGATTATGATTAGCTTGTGCTGGAGGTGGAGAAGACACCTGAGAAAAGATGCTCATGGCCGTGTGGGAGCACAATCCTTGCCAGCAGAGACACGGGGTCCGGGCACAGCTCCTGCCCTGGAAGGCAGAAACGTTGGACTGTGTGGGGCAGAGCTGACAGCTGGCTGAGCTGCAGCCAGCTCTGATTTCTGTGCTAGGCAATGTTTAAAAAATAGAATCAACACATCAAATGATGTGTCATGTAAGTTTTCCATGTCAAGGAAAATAGCCCGAGGCCCTTCTTCCCACATTTGCTGCTACAACAGCCAGACAACCTGGCCCCAAAATTTATTCTCCTCTTTAATCAGGTAAAATCCCTGTGATCTCTGAGGTTGGGCTTCACGGTTTTGGAAAGAGATTATACGGTTTACCAGAAGGAAGGCGCTTGCCTACTGTTCTTGAGGTCTGTGGTCACCGTGAGAGTCACGCACGTTGTGCACCGCCTGCTGAAAAAGTGGAAATGTTCTCATTTACCCCAGTCATCTCTGTGCAATAAACATCCAGCGTAGCTGCTTCAGAGCCATTACTCATGCTATGTTTCCTTCTCTATACACAAAAGCAGATGCTATCCAGCACCCAGATGACCCCGAGTGCTGCTTTCATCTTGTGCTAGTTTTGCTTTATTATTTTTTTCCATGCTCTTTGTGCTGAGGTTTACCTTTCCCCACCACTGTGTTGCCCCAAGAACAAAGCTAGCCCTCCACAGACGAGGCACAGCGAGGTGCACAGGATGCAAGGTCACTCCTACTCCTGAGTTTTTGTTCCCCAATTTAGGGCACAAATACAATTTTCAAGTGGCTGGAGTGAGATTTCCCCTCCATGCACACATCACGCTTTCCACCTCAAGTAGCCATTTCACAGGTTTCTTTTTACTTGGGGTATTGCGAGGTGCCAATTTTGCCTTTAGGAAGCACAGCAGCTTGAACGCGTGTTCAGCTGACGCAGACTCCAGCCGCTGCCAGCTCCAGGCGGAGCAGGACCATCACGGTGCTCGCGAAAGTCTCCATTTCAGGTTCTCAGGACTCTGAGTCATCCAGGCCTCTAAAATGAACACTCTTTCCAGGAGAGAAAGGACATAAAACTAGGTCTGAGCCTGGGTTTAAAAAACAAACAAACCCTAAACAGGCTTTTAGGCCAGTGTGCAATATCTCTGGCAGGCAATATGGTTTTCTTGTATATATAATAAACCTCAGTAATCAGTATTGCTCTGAGCTGCCACAACCCACTCTCTCCTGTGGTGCAACCCTGGTCGCTCTCACTGATGTGTGCTATTTCTGAGCTAAAGCATAAGGTTTATCATCCCTGCTGTTCTACCCTGCAAGCAGGAGTAAAAAAAGGTCGACTACTGTGTTCAGGCAGCATCAAATTACTGTAAACCAAGTGAGACACTGCAGTGATATATGGGGAATCTCAGCATCTTCAGTTCTCTTTCAGGTTTTTGTTATAAATGGGTCACAAACTGTTGCATCCCTAACAGAAACATGAGCCATCAACTCATGCATCCCTTCCAAATTAATGTACAGGATGGATTTGCAAATGAAACTGGTTTGTACCTGGACGTGCCGTGGAGCACCTGGCGTGCTTTGTCTGAGCTATGTAATGAAGACTTCAGTGTCATAAACCAGCTTCTAGGCTGTCTTTGGGCTTTGCATGATAAAAAAGATGATAGGAAGCATGCATGACGACGTGGAGGATAAGTGTCACACGGCTCAGGGCTGGGCACGTGAGAGGGATTGGGCTCTTCTTAATCAGTCTTTTTAGTCTCCCAAATCTGAGTGGGTTACGCAAAACCCTACAGCCATAACACCAACCTGCACATTGCCTTCGTCTGTGCTGACCAACTGCTCAGCAGCACAAGATGGTCTCAGTCCTTCCTCTGCCAGAGAGGACACAGACCTTCATCTTGCCAAGCTGGAAGCGAGCCACTCAATAGATCTGCATCTACAGACCGCAACCCTCCTTTCATCCATCTCTTGGAACGTGTGTACCTGACTGCTGCTGAGTCCACAGATACACAGGTTAACAGCATAACACCTATAACTAATTGTGCAGCTGCATCGCTTGGGGTTTGGTCTGGTTTTAATTACTTCTACTGAAACTCAGGCAGGGCTGATGACAGGGAGGTGCAGCCCACTGGCTCTCACCTTTCTGAAGATGCAAAGTGTAGCAGGGAGCTGGCATCCTAAAGCAAAGGTGAGGGGGGAGGCACGATGCGGCAAGTAAGTTGGTGTGGGAGTAAATTAAAGAGTAGGAGCATGGACTTGTAGCAGCAGGTGAGCTGAGGGAGTTAAGAGGTGACGGCTAAATGCACCTCCTGTTAACCTGCACCTTCCAGGCACCAGCTGACCGCCTGGCTCAGTCCCCACGCTGATGCCTACAGCATGTGAGATGCTGTTAGTCCTAAGAGCGGCACGTCAGCCGGTAACCCCACAGGTCCCGCCAGCCCTGACCCCTGCAAATCGCGGCTTCACCCACTCCCGGGCTAATGGCCGTGCCGTGAGCTCGGCCCTGCAGCCCGTCCGGGAGCAGCGGGCTCCACCTGGCAGGGGCCTGGTGCCAAATTGCAAAAGCTCTTACAATGCTGAGAAAGAAGCTAATTCCTTACTAATTATTCGCCAAACAACATGTAATTAAATAGCGCAGAACTGTCTACGATGCATCTTTGGGTCTTTAGGCCATTTATTTTTTTTTTTCCCCTGTTTGTGGCACACTCCTACAGCACGTCAAGGCTACTGCACACTGCAGAGCAGCGGAGGAGCAGAGTGATAATTGAACAATTAACAAGTGATGTCATGAAACAATGTACTTAAAATAAAATGCATAATTAAAATAAGTGAACCAAAAAAAGATGCCACAGCGTACAGAAAAAGCACACACAAAAAAATGTTGACAATAAGTCTCATGTAGGAACTGAAATATGCGATTTAAAGGGGAAAAAATAGCACTAGAGCGGTTAAACAAAGACGTGGCATAAACTAGCAAGCATCTCCGTGACTTGCCAAAAAATATAATAATGTTGCAGAAGAACTATTCTCCGAAGTTAACAAGTTTGGACGATAAAACAGTCCTTTGGTGGCTCCCTGTGTCATTATTTGCTACTAAGACACCGCACTGATGGGCTCGGTGGGATCGCTGGATCCAGCGTTAGATCAGTAAGCAGGAAAGCAGGGTTCCCACCAGATTTCCTGCCTGGAGAGCTGTTAGGATCCGCGCTAGTTCTTTAAAGAGCAGAACTGTGTACAATACTGCACTCCAAATGACCCCATTAGGAATATAATCTTCTGCTGCAAATGAGATGTTTGGGGAAAAAAAACCACAGGAAAGCCAAAAGAAAAAAAAAAAACCCAAACAAACCTGCCTGCCTGAAGTTCATCCTAAAAATGCAGTTTTTGAGGAGCTTTGCACGCTGCCTGTGTCGCTGCTCTTGGGAAGGCCAGGGAGGGGGGTTCCCCATGGCCTCCTCAAGGCCAGGCTCTGGGCTGCTCAGTCTGGTTTCACCCCAGCCACTGTCACCGCCATGGGGCACCGAGCACGGAGCCGGAGGGTGCTGTGGGGTGCATGCACCCACAGCCATGTTCGTTCACAGCATGCAAAATCCTTTACTCCAGTTTCTCTGCTTTCTTTCAGACCGTTTTTTTTTTTTTTAACTCAAGACAGTAGAAAAAATTTTAAAGCATGAGGCAGACGCGCTTTCCAAGAATAATTGCTCTTTGGCTGATGCACAGGAGCTCTGCTCATGCATTTCTGGGAGATGCCTGCAGACTGCTAACTGCTCTGGAAGCCTTTCAGCCTTTGCTGCCTGCAAATGGCATTATTATTCACTAATAGCCTCAGCTCACCATGTTGTCTTTTGGTTAGTTAGCAGCTATTCTGCAAGTCAGAGACAGGGAAAGAGGAACATATGTTTAAGCAGTAGCCAACTTCTGACCTGTAAAAAAAACAAAACTGGAGGGTTTTCTCAGAGCAATCCCCACCATTAGCTGGGGAGCGATTAGGAAGGAACGTGTCAGCTCTGGGGGGGGGGGTGTCCATCCCACCTCCCACGAAGCAGCTGCTGTTTCTCAAGACAGGTTTCTGGAGGGGAGGATGCAGAGGACGCTCGCGCTGCCTCACCGACCCTGGGGCGGCTGCTGCCGCGGGGCCGCGCAGTAGGCGGAGGAAGGGTTTCGTGGAGGTAAAAGAGAGGAAACTTGATGTGGTGCCTGGCCCCGAAAACCCATGGCAGAGCTTTTCCAGATCTAAACGGCTACCCTTTTCAAAGCACTTAAATGACAAGTATTCCTATTAAGAGGACTTAATAATAAAATCCTTGCTGCTTTGTTGTTCTTTTCTAAAGGTTAGGGATTGGGTTTGTTTCGCTTTGTTTCTCTAAGGTTACTTGCTCACCTGCTCGTTTCTTTTTGGATATTGTAGGATTCTGTTATTTACTGCTCAAGCAATCCCAAGAACTGCTCTACTGACATTTCACGGTATTTAGTATTGACCAAACACTACATGATAAATCTTTATAATACTCCAGAGAGACCATCAAGGGAGCAGTTACAAATATATACATTGCAGCCTGTTCTGTTCTGGGTTAAATGAAATATAAAATCGCATCACCGGCCTGGGTACTAATGGCTCTATCAGTATTCCATCACACCCCAGCTGCAGGTATGGTGGTTGCCATTAAGACATCAACATTTGTCGATCGCTGCAGATGGTAACTGATGGATCGCTCTTTCCCTCGGTACGTGGGGAAGGGGACGGGAACTGCGGTAACATTGGTATCTTGCCCCATCCACTGCTCAGACCTCACGGGGAGCGGTGAGCACCTGGATAGACGGACAAAGCGGCACAGACGGTGCCGTGCAGCGGTTCAGCATGGTCGCACGCTGCCATCCTGCGTGCTAGGCTTTCTGCTCCAGGAGACAGAGTGTTTTCAAGCTCTCAGAAAGTTCTGAATAAGTTTTGAGGTTTGGGCAATTTATAGACAAATTGATTTCACCATCGTTAGCTTTTGTACGTTCACACAAGGTTTAATTTTCTTTGGAAGATGCAGACGTGTGTACAGCTAGATAATACCCTGTTTATTTTACTGGCTAATTCATCACTTAAAGTGCAGGACTATAGGTTGAGAGACCAAGACTTATGCACGGTCCCATACCCCTAAATCAGGCCAATAAAAGTTAAATTCACACTGTTTGCAAGCACTTTCTGCAGATGGAAAATGTCACCTTGTCTGAAATACTTTATGGCACGATGCTGAAGCAAAAAGAAATCCCACAGTGAGAGATTAAAAAGCTTCACTAATGCTTAGCTGGGAGGCACACAGCTCTGCACCGCGTACGATGGGGAGGTTTTTCCGGGAAGCAGCATCTGGCTGGTACTGTGGCCGTGTTCGGAGCGGATCCACAAGTTCCAGTGCCCCGACACCCGCCTGGGCATCATTCAACCCAATCTTGAGCAGTGCTGAGCGGGGTGGCAGCAGGGGACGTGGTCAGGCCCACCGATGAGGAGCTTCTTGGCTGCTGGGCAAGCTGCCAGGGCTGCTGCATCAACTCAGGCTCTCGTCCGACATTGTGGCTTTAGTTCATCACACGGTTTGTGGGACAAGAGTTTGGAGAATGCTCTGGAGTGGGTGGTTGTGCTGGGTATATTTTACCACTTAGTTATCAAGGGTCTTCAAGCCACCTCCGTGCTTCTCCTGCTAACCAAGACAGAGCCAGGACAGCACTACAACCACGGTGAGAAACTAACTTTTTAAAAAGCAGCTTAAAAATTACAGAAAGCACATGCTAACTTGGCCAATGGGCCACTGCAGCACAAACCCAGCATGGCTATAGCCCGTCCAGCAAGCGCTGGGCTGCCCGAGGGAGCCCCAGCTCAGGAGGAGCCCCACCGTGACCCCAGCTCCATGGGAGCCAGGGACAAGGACCCCAGGGAGCCAGGTACGTATGGAGCCCCGCTCCCCGCTGCTGGCCCTGCGCCACGCAAATACGAAGCCGCTGGAAATCAGCGTGCCTGGACCTGTTAAGCTGCGCAGAGTCGCGCTTACTGAAGCAAAATCAACAGTCTGAAAAGCCCAAATCCCGGGTGGGAGAGAGATAAATCGTGGGTGGAGCTGTCGCCCCGCCGCTCGCTCACGTCGCCCAGGCTTGGCACGGCCGCCGAAGCAGGAGCAAGGCTGCTTCCCAATGCAAACTTTGCAAAGCTTCTCTGAAACACTTCGTCCCCCTCCCCGCCCAAAGGCAGGGGGATCGCCTCGCTCCCCGCGCTTCGGCGGCGCAGCTGACTGTAGGCAGAGCATTAAATGCTCTGAAAGCATTTTTACAGTGGGGAAGTGGAGACTCTGCAAACAGCTAATGGGTGTATTTCAATTCCCTATTAATTGCATATTTATTACTTGGCTGCTGCAAGGAAACGTCATGTTACGTTGATTAAAGCTTTGCAAGCTGTACAGTAAATATTTTAAACAAAAAAGGTTTTGATCTCTGTTGCTATTGGGAAGGGTGGGAGGGAAGCTGCCATTAGAGTTGCTATAATTAGCAAGCTCTGCTGCAGACAGTATTTCCCACAGGCTCTGCAACATGCTTCGTGTGTGTCTGCATGTATTTAGACAGAATATTATTTTATGTATACGTTAGCTATAAATTATATATATTTTTATATATATCTTGTGTGTGAGGAAAAAAGGAGAAAAGCAGCAAGCCTATGCTGCTATCTCATCTCTCGCAGACAGAAAAGATAAAAGACTTAAAAGACAGAAAAGAAAAGGGGATTTACGTGCACTGACTGAAGTTTGGGGGGGTTAGGTGACCCGCCTGCTAGCCCTGGCTGGCCAGATAACGTGTCTGATTAATTAAGCCCTCGCCTGTACATGCTTCTGTTACTAACTGCCAAGTCTCTGCACATATGCTTTGGTCTTCCTCGCTTGATGGTGTCCGTAATGGAGCGTACGTACGGGAAGATTTCACTGGGCAAGCTCTTGCAAACATCACCCAGACGTGGGGCAGAGATGACCAGCCACAGACATCCCGAGCTTCATCTCCTGACCATCTGTGTGGTGTTGTCAACATATCCCAACAGCAGAGAAAAAAGCAGTCCATATTTCTGACAGACTGAATCATCTTCATCTCTTGTTCAGCCCCCACTCACCTTCTGCACAAATGGCTGCAAAAAACAAAATCCACAGCAAAACTACAGTGGAAATATGTGACCAGCAGAAGTTCTGCTCCTGTGCTCACTTCAAAGGCGCTTGGGTATTGGTTTGGTCCCAGCCCTGCTCTTCCCAGCCTGCGGCAGCAGCGGGGTCCCCGTCCCCAGCACAGGACCCCCTGCCCGCTCCCCCTGCACTGGCCAAGGGCAGCTGCCTCTTCCCCCAGCTCTCCTCTCCCTCTTCTCTTCTCTTCTCTTCTCTTCTCTTCTCTTCTCTTCTCTTCTCTTCTCTCCTCTCCTCTCCTCTCCTCTTCTTTCTCTTTGACATGAATTAGAGGAGACATCAGTCATACCCAGCCAGACAACCATGGATACCTGCCACAGGACAGGACAAGCTAAAATGACACTAATATAGGAGAGACAGCCCAGTGATTTGCAGCTCAGCGTAGCTGCAGGCAAACCAGAGGGGTGTTGCTAGGGGGGGTCAGACAGATCAAGCTCAGCCCCGGGGCTGAAAGACCATCTCTAACACAAAGTAGTGCTGAGCTCTGGTAAACCCTTAAGGGTCAATACACTCTTCAGGGCACAAATTCATTACTATCTTCAAATCTGATTTCTGTAGTCCCCAAACCAGAGAGCAGTGGCTGGAGGAGGGCTCCCACACACGCCACGTGGGAGGCAATGCACCCATCCCTCGGCCAGGGGGACGGTCAGAGGCGTCCAGGGCTGTGGCCAAGCCAGCCTTCAGCTGTTAGATTGAGTTAGCAAAGGCTTGGTCATATAACGCAGGCATGCAAATATGGAGTGATTGACTTTATTGCGTGGCCCTGAGCGCAGCCATGGTGCTCTGTATTCCCGTGTTGTTTTCCCAGAGTTCGTAGCTGCTACAGACAAACTGATGGGCAATTTTCAGGAGCAAAATTTGTTGTTGTCAAGTCTTCGGAGTTTATTAAGCTGCAGTATTTGACTTGGCTCATTTCCTACAGTGGCTCCCTCTTGGAACTGTGTGATTGCAGGGGATGCAGCGGTTATTAACAGTAAAACAAGTTTCAATCTCAATTGTACATGAAGGCTTGGAAGTGTGAACCTTCAAAGGCACAAAATACAGAAAGCAAAAGCAGACATTATTCAGAATTTACTATTTCAACAAGGGCTTTTGAAACCCATTTCAAAATTCAAGGGACCTTATGACCGATTTTTGAAACAAAAGTTGGCAACGCTAAATCTAAATACGCCGTATTTACGTCCCGCTGATTTCTGTGAATGAAAGGGTGGCGGGGGCGGGGGGGAGGGACGGGACATGACTCCATTTGGCAAGTCCCAGTGCAGAGAAAAGAAGTTAAATAAACAAAGCAGGTACAGAGTACTTTCAAAAAGAATCAAACAGCATGGACCATTAATGTTTTAAGAGATAGGAGCTGTACGTGAGCCAGCCATCCCCAAGATATTTATTCCCTATCTTTAAAATGGGGAATTGCATTAGAACAGGTAGAGTCTTTCAAAGCAGGGAAAATTTTTAAGGGCGCTCACTATACTTTAAAGAAGACTTCAAAAACCATCTCCAGCATTGAGCTGGATAAGTTGGAGAGATTTGTAGGTTATAGCAAGGGAGAGTGATGGGAATACATACAGAGCAAGCTGGTTACTGCAGTAAACAAACCTCTCCCAAACTAGCGGCGAGCGCTTCAGCGCAGGAACAAATGGCTTCACATCTAGAAATACGTTTTAAAGTGAGACAAGGCACTGGGTAAACACCAGCCAAGAGCTATAAACTATTGTTATAGAAGGTGAAAGCCAACTAGCCTTGGCCATTCGGTTGGCGAGGAAGAGCATAGCTAGACACTCCATTCTTCATAGACTGAGGTGTAGCCTTGAGGAAGCTAACCCCCGAAGGCTTTGAAATTAGAAACGATGAAAAAGGAGAAGTTTTCATTACAAAGGAGGACAGCGTAACACAGCTATAGAGGCAGAGCTTCAAACAGTGCTGCTTTAAATCTGCAACAAAGCCAGCAACTGCACGGGAAGAAAGCAAATCTGCACTTCTATTCATCCTGCACCATCAAGGGCAACACACAGCTCGCCTTTCTGTGCACCCCGGCCGGTTTGTAAGAATGAACTATTTTATCTCAAGGAAAGAGACATTATCGTTAATTGACTTGCATAGTGCTTTTCACTAATGGCTGGGTGCTGGAAAACAGAGATATTGTAATCACGCCGAGAGTTTGAAAATTAGCAAAGATTGCTGGGCTTTATTTCCCCCCGAAAAACGTGTAAGAAGTCCCACCCTTCGGGCCCCGCCGGCTGGCAGCACCGCGTGGCCAGTGATGGCCCAGCGCACCCAGCCCAGGCCAGCACCTCACCGCTGCCGCTCCGCACCCGTCGCCTTCGCTCCCCGCTGCGCCGCTGCAGAGCTCTGCGCAGGCAGGTGCGGCGTTGCCCTTGCGAGCGCAGTCCCCGGGCCCTCTCCCACCCACAGGAGCTGCAGCAGGGACTGCGGGGGGGGTTCATCTCCCATGGACCGTGTGCCCTGTCCCTTGTGCGCAGCCCCAGCTTCCTGCCTTTCCCGCAGCTCTCCTTCCCGTGACCCCAGCGACACGGAGGTAACTCTGCCTCCTGCATCCTTGCAATATTGCCTCCCTCCATGCTAGGATTTGTTATTATTATTCATTTGAAAAGCCATTTGGGTGTTCTTTTACAGGATTTAGTATTATTTATAACAATAATAACAGCATATATAATTATTCTATAATATAGAATAATTATATTATTCTATATTATATATATTATATATAATATTCTATATTATATTATTCTATATTCTATAATATAGAATAATTATAATATATAATAATTATTTTGAGGATCTATTATTAAAATTAAAATAATTCCTTTCAGTGCTTAAAGGGGGCCTATAGGAAAGATGGGGACAGGCTTTTTAGCAAGGCTTAAAACCATCACAGGACAAGGGGTGATGGTTTTAAACTAAAGGAGGGGAGATTTAGGCTGGATATAAGGAAGAAATTTCTTACACTGAGGGTGGTGAAGCACTGGCACAGGTTGCCCAGAGAGGCAGTGGAGGCCCCAACCCTGGAAACCTTTAAGGTCAGGATGGACAGGGCTCTGAGCAACCTGATCTGGTTAAAGATGTCCCTGCTCACTGCAGGGGGGTTGGACTGGATGACCTCTAAAGGTCCCTTCCAACCCAAAGCGTTCTATGATTCTATGATTCCTTAGACTCTGTCAGCTCTCAGAGTCACTTCAGGGATGGACTGGGGGCTCAAAGGCTTCTTTGTTTTCTCATAGATTGGGGCAGATGAAAATCAGAGCATCCCCCAGGCTACCGTAACTGAATCTTGCTCCATGTTACTCCTCGCGTGCGCTAGCAGAGAGCACGCTAAGGCGGTGCAGCCCCACAAGCCTCCAGCCTGACTCGGTGCCCGTGACCGGCAGCAGGGCTGGACCGGGGTCTTTGTGTCAGCCCAGCACCGTTCAGTGAAGTCACTTGCACCTCGGGTGCTTTCAGGGACACCTTTCCTATCTTCCCTGAAGGCCAACACGTTCCCAGAAAGCATGAAGGGTCCTTAATGTAATATAAGATCAGGTCCAGGACATTCCATTACCAAGGAGATACTTAACTAATGTTTTGCTTGTAGTAGGAGGTCACAGGAGATTTCTCTGAAGAGATGCACATAGAAAGAATTAGCAGACAAGCCATTTCACAACCTCTAATACCCTCACCTTCTTAGTTGCTCAGCTGAAATGCCTTAAGGGATACGTTTTACAGGAGCTCAAAAGTGAACTGGAAACTGCTTAGATCACACAACTTATACATTTTAAATAGCAGTGTAAAATCCTGTGCTTTACAAAAGCACAGGGTTGTACCGAGCAATAGAGACATGCTCTGAGTGGCGATGCTGGAAAAGTTGCAGGAAGTACGATAGAAAAAAAAAACCCACATAGAGCAAAACAAACCTGTGACTTACTAAAGTTTATGATTAAAATTTAAAGACTGTTCAAGTTTTATTCCCCATAGCTGCTGCTCCCTGGACAAGAAGAGACAGAGAGAGACTGACCTTGAATAATTAAGCTGGTCTGTGGCACCAGATCAATTGCTGGTATTGGCAGAACTCCACAATCAGGCATTTTGAAATGCAAGTGTCAAAGTGCATGTAACTATGGGGCTTTTGGTGCAAAGCAGCCAATACAAAGGAGAAGAGGTGAAGAGTGAGAGAAAAATAGATTGTGGAGTTTTGAGTACAGTCATGGGGGAGGGATGGGAAAAGTTTCCATTTCCTAACTCTAACAGGGCAAAACTTGCAGCTGGCAGAAACCCGGCGTGATTTTTTTTGCTCCTGTAACCTTGCAGAAGTCACCTGGAGCAAGCTGAATGTCTCCGGAGTGACTTAAATCCATCACCAGTTCTGGAACAGACAGTGAGCAAGTACCAGTCAAGAGTTTAATTGAAAATAAACTTTGTAAATCCAGGGGAACAGCTCTGTTCAACACCAATTACTGAACAAACCCGAAAGTGTTCGAATCCAGGTAGACATTCCCAGACGTGGGGGGGGCATTTTTGCTGGTGCTTCTGCGCTCCCTCAGATCCGATAGCACAAAGGTCACCCACCAGAATGGGATGTAGTGAATTTTGTAGCAGCCAAGAAAGGCTTTATATTAATATCAGCCAGGAAAGACTGTATTAATTTCAGGAGCCATGGGAACTCCTATTTAAATCTCTTCCCAATCCCTTGACCTAAAACTGTGTATGTGGAAGAGCAGCATCAGGCAGACAAGATAATCATCGTGTTCCCGGTGCAACAGTCCTGGAAGATGCCCTTGGTACTGGCATTATTCCTAAGGCTCTGTGCCAGACACCGCTATCCAGAATTCAAGCCCCCTTAGGTGGTCTTCCATAGAAAAGGCAAGGGGTAGCATGCCGAGAGGCTTTTCAATGCCCAAAGGCCCAAGGCCCCAGGCACCCCTGCCCATCGGCTCTCTGCAGACATGAGGAAGGTGGTAAGATATCGGCGCAGCCATCACAAGGCATCGGGGACTTTCCTGCTCCCTCTTGCAGGGTGGCCTGTTCAGCATCTGCCAAAGAAGAAAAAAGCACGATAACAAGGCAAGGGAGAAGACATGGCCGTTTCACTGCCAGTCCCAAACTTTTATAGCAAGTTTGGTGGTGCCTGGTGTTTTCCAGGAAGCTCCAGCCCCTGGAGTCCTGTGATGAGACAACATCAGCTTCCCTAGATTTAGTTTTAGAGCTCAGAGTGAATTACAATTTCCAGTTTTCTCAAACATATCTTAAGGCTCCAAATTCCACGAGGAAACCAAAAGCAAGCCAAATATGTTAAAAAATGAAGAACATCGATTCTTAAACCAATCATTATCTAAAAGACTTCCTAATCAATACACGTGGTGGCCATTCTGTAAGACCTTTAAACTAAAGCATGGGGCAATGAAGAAAGCATGATTATGGGCAGATGGGCTGGGGAGGAAGGAGGAGGACAATGTCTTCCTCACGTTCTCCCAACCCATGACCATTCTTTCCAAGTACAGGGAGCACCCTGTACTTACTCCAGTGCGAATATAAAGGAAGGCAGGAGGCAGTTAGGAGATCGAGGAGAAGCGATAGAAGAGTTTCTCAAGACTTATGGGGCCAGCTGCTATGGCATCCCCGCGCTACTCCAGCTCCCACCAATGCTGGCACATTGCGGGCCTTTCATTGCCTTTGTTCTCCTCTTCCCATTTCATGGGCTTTTGGATCACATGGCTTCTATGATGGAGTGAAAGGCACTCAGCAGCCCAGGCTCCCCTCCTTGGTGGAAACGCTTTGAAACTTTCAAAGAACCCAACTCTTTCCCCACATCCCTGTGTTAATATGCACCGACTCTGCTCTTGACGCACTCCATTGTAAATGATGTATGAAATGAAATCTCCTCGCTCGCCTAATGCAAAGAAGAAAGGCTCTGTAGGCAATGCTACAGCATTCCCGTCTGGAGAAAAAGGCAGCGAAACCTCAGACTCCCTATGAAGGATTTTTTTTTTTTTTAAAGTTGTTGCTTTTCAGTGTTGGTGTTTCTCCCTTTTATTTTTTTTAACTGAGAGTGGGGAGTTGGATTCAGATTTCACAGAGAAACCCAAACCACTCATATATATTTCTAAGAATTTTGCAGCGATTGTGTGACTATTCCCATCCCCTCCTCAGAGGGAATAACAGCAGTAAACTCATTAGCCCCACTGCTGTGGTTTAACCCGGCAGGCAACTGAACACCACACAGCCTCTCGCTAACCCTCCCCATCCGCAGTGGGATGGGGAGAGAATCAGAAAAAAAAAAGTAAAATTCATGGGTTGAGATAAAGACAGTTTAATAGGACAGAAAAGGAAGGGAAAATAATAATAATAATAATAATAATGATGATAAGAGAATAAACAAAACAAGTGATGCACAATGCAATTGCTCACCACCCACCGACCGATGCCCAGCCCGTCCCTGAGCAGCAATCGCTGCCCCCCGGCCAACTCCCCCCAGTTTCTATACTGAGCATGATGCCATATGGTATGGAACAGCCCTTTGGGCAGTTGGGGTCAGCTGTCCTGGCTGTGCCCAGAGCATGGGAAGCTGCAAAGTCCTTGACTGGTGTCAACACTGCTTAGCAACAACTAAAACATCAGTGTGCTGTCAACATTATTCTCATGCTAAATCCAAAACACAGCACTACACCAGCTGCTAGGAAGAAAATTAACTCTATCCCAGCTGAAACCAGGACACCCACAAAGCAGCAGAGTGAAAAGACCGGCTTAAAACTTGCAGGAGGGAAGAGGCTGGGTACATGGGGGAGCGGCAGCGGATGTTCAGCTTGATCTGGATTTGAGACCTCCTCCCAGTTTTATATGAAGCTGTTTCAAAACCAGAATGTGTCAGCAGTCTCCAAAGGGAAAAGGGATCAGCACGGACCGGGAGCCGTCGCAGGAGCAAAGCCTGAAGGTCAGCAGTTTAAAGCAACAAATACACCACGGGCTGTTTCCAGGGGCCGGACCAGATGATGGATTTGTTGAGGGCAAAGGCAAAGTCACTGGAAGGAAGAGCAGAGAAGGTGGCTGAGACATTGCAGGAGGCACAGGGAGAGTATCTGCTGGTGATAAATAGTCACGTACTGCTCGTGAAGCCTTTAGCATGAGTTCACTCCAGATGGACCAACCTCAGCAGCTCCTGGGCTCAGTGGGACCCACGTGCCCTCTGTGTGTGCGCTCCCAGCTCACCCCTGTTTCCCATGGAGCCACCCCACGGTTTGCTGCCCTGCTTTGGCCAGGCAGAGCCCGGCTGGGGAGGAGAGCGGCTGTGCTGGCAGAGGACAGGCAGGGTTAGAGCTTCTCTCCAGTGCCTTTTGGCGAGACCGGGGCAAGTCAGCCGGCTGGTTCCCGCTCTCCCCACATCCCCAACAGATACCTCATCCTCACCAGTACGACACTGATGCTGTAGAGACCATCAGGCAAAGCTTTGAAAGAATAGGAGAAGAACAAGCCATGCTGCGTGAAACCAGGCAGAAGGACCCACCTGCAGCCGGTCCCACCAGCTGACGGTCCTCCATACTGACGGGCTTTTTGATTTCCTCTGTCCAAAGTAACATACCCAGGCACTGACTGCCTTTGTTTCTTCTGCAGCCAGGACTGAAGGACACCCCATCCTTTGGGCTGACACACATTTAGCCTGTGCTCACGGTGCTGCTCCTGCATGGTGTGGGCACAGCGCGCCGTTTGCCTTGGCCGTGCCGTGCCTCCTGCACGCTGCCATCTCAGTGCTGCTGCCGTGAGCAGTAAACTCTGCTTAGACCTTATAAAGCTTTAGTAAACTTCTAGGGATGTCATTTTTATAGCTGACAGATGAGCCACCTTGATGGATTATTAGACACCGTTAGCCATCCTTGCTAGACTTTATGTTACTAATGAGTTTTAGGGGCTTTGCTTTCATTTTTCTTTCCCTTTTGTTTGTTCTGAGCAGCAACTTTCAGAATGACAAAACATAATGCTTCAAGGCAGCAGCTGGAGCTTGAAATTAATAATAAAAAGTAGTCGAGCTGGTTTGGTTGCAGACTCGTGCTAGCAAATGTGTGTGTTTTGTACAACCGCGGTACTCGCGAGCAGCCTCCTTTGCGTCCCCATTTCCACGGAGCGGCTGCTGGGCTGGCCCATCGACGCTGCTGGGGCGGGCGGGGGGGCACAAAAAGGTCCCAGGGCTGGGAACGGCCAAAGAGCTCAACAGCAAGTTTCCCTGGGCACCACTGATACTGGTGACAAACACAAACAATTCCATAGCCATGAGGTCCCCCTTGCCCGGCTCCGTGCTGACCCTGCCTCCCTCCCTTCACCTCGCCCTGCGCAGCGCTGCCCAGCGATTGCATCCGTCAGCCCCCGAGGAGCCCACATGTATCGAAATACCAGAGAAGACGCACTGTTACACCTGTAATAAATCTGCCCTTTTTAGATATAGGAAGGTAAAATCTGCGTGAGCTAGAAGTCTTTTTAAAAGAAAAATCTCAAAAAAGCCTAAAAGCCCAAAACCTTTGAATAGGCAAGCAGTTCTGGCATGAGTTCAGCTACAGTTGACCTCCTTCCTCCCCCTTATTCATGAAGTTTAACAGCAAAAATATCCATGTTTATCTGAGAATGGCACCATTATTTCATAAAGCTGCTTTCTTTCCCTTTCTCTTTCTGTATTGGAAAAATTCCCCAACATAAACCGAACATTTACTGCAGGCAGATTTTCTCCTCATTGTTCGGGGATAAGATGTGAATGGGAACGGCAGGAGGCCAGCTATTCTCTAGCTATATGGAGTGAAAATGATATTTTGAAGGCGATCAAAACCAGTAGCAAGTATTCAACCACTTCCATGATGTGTCATATTATTTTGGCTGCGGACAGGTGACAGCAACACAGCCCTTCAACCCTTGAGAGCGAAATGAGATGCAACAGTTTTTAATCAAACTCTGCTCGGGGAACATAAACCAGAGGAAAGCAGACCAAATGATAAGCGAGATTCTCAGGCAGGTTTGTTTGAGCTGTGATTAATAATAATAACAATAATACCACTTTGTATTCCCAGACTTTGCCTTATCCTGTACTACTTTTGAAGCAGTGCCATCTTATAAAAAAAAAATACCAAAACCAAAACTATTATTCCCTTCCTAGGACTTTGACAGGGACAAATCTGACAACGAAATAGCAAGGGTGCTCCTAGCTGGATGGCTGCATCGTGTAACGTTAGGGAAAATTGAACCCCTCTGGTGTTGCTCTGCAGGCTGTAGTCAGCTTCTGGTTACCCTTCTGCAAACAAACACATCAAAACAAGCACGTTCAGGAGTTAAACCTTCAGGAGAACACACGCGGCATTTCCTGGCTTGCAAATTCATGTGTTCATGATGTAGCCATCCTTCCTCCTGTTCGGTACCACAGGTGGTAGCTCAAGCAGGGTAACGCTGCTGGAATAAACATCTCGGGAGGCTCAGTCCTGGAAAATGTTAACTGTATGGTAGCTGCTCTGTCGGAAGGGAGTTTGCTGGTTGAGGGATATTGATTGACACCCCAGGGCGGGTTGGCACAAGGTGGGCAGGGGACGCTGATTGCGCTGCTCTCCATGACAGGGCGCAGCAGCAAGGACCCTGTCCCTGCGTGGTCCCGAGGACCCGCAGACACGTGGGAGCAGAGCTTTGCTGCTTGCGGGTGTTTCTGGCCACCAGGAACCTGCTATCATCAGTCCAGGAGGAGAGAAGAAAGGCAAAGCCAAGCAGAGGGGGTTAACCCAGCACTGCACCCCTCCAAAAGTCTCCAGGAGACTCCTGGGGTGGCGTGGAATAAACCACTAGTGACCATGAATCAGCACCCAGAGGGGCAGGAGACAACTCACTGCAGCAGCGGAGACAGACCCAGAGAGACGGCTTCATAAACAGCACTTTAGGGGCTCTTCATGCCACACGAGCCTGAAAGGATGCTGCCTTGGAGAGCCACCATTTTAAACTCATAAAATTCATGCAAACAAAGCCAATGAGCACTATACAAGGCCAAGCAGAGCTCTTGAACACTCCCTGCCCGCGAGTCACTGCTGTCATCTGCGGGGGTGGATTTTTATCTCCCCCAAGGAAAGGGCTGGTGCAGAGCTCCCCTGCTCCCGGCAGGTACCCGCACGGTGCCACCCCCGCGCACACGGACGTCAGACATCCCCCACGCAGGCGGCTCCACCGCTAACCTCTCGTCAGGCACGTCAAGTCAGAGTGAGCCCAGAGGGCACTGTCCAATTATCAAGAAAAACCTCAGAAAAGGTTTAGAGTTGGCGAGGGGCTCACAACAGCTTTACGTGCAATTGCTCAGCCAAGCCCATAAACTTTGCAAACCCTGTGCCATTATAGTCATGCTAATAATAATCGTTAATCAGTTATTTAAAGTCATTCACCTGAAAAGCTATGAGCATTTTTTTTTTTTTTTTGGAGCTAGTATAAATCAACCTTATAGGCAAAAGAATAAATACAGGGAGACAGCTGTACAGATCACACTGTCACACCAATCACTGCTTAAAAGCACACACTGTAAATAGCAGACAAAATTCCCCCCCAGTGGAATGCCATTGACTGCATGGGCTGGAGCTGCAGCAGGGATAAATTGGCCTATCAAAAATACATAAAAATTTAGAAACAGAATTCAGTGACGTGTGGGAGCGATTTATCACAGCTATGTCACTTAAAATGACATTATCACTAGTGAACCTATTAAATATTATGGGCTCTGTTAAGTTTCCTAAGGGGCCAAACAACAAAGGAGGCGGCAGAGGTAGGATGGGGTGGGAGGGGACTTGCATGCCAAACCGATGGCCGGGGCTGCTGGCGGGCAGCAGGGTGCTCACCCGGTCCTGAGCCAAGCCTGGGGACCAGCACGGCCAGGGCACTGCGGGGGGCAGCCCTCACCCTGCGCCGGCAGCACGTGGCCACGCATGGTCCCGACGGTGCTGGTAGGAGCACAGGGCATCACCACCAGACCCACACAGCAGCGGTGCCACTGGTTCCTTGGCCTCATCTCACAAGTGGGAGAGTAAAGTCCATCAAAACATGGTGTTTTGGGAGCCCAGCATGTCCGTCCTCGACCTGCCAATTTCTGCTGCAGCATCCCAGCTCCGTGACGCCATCGTAGCGACGTCGCTCTAGCTGCCTTTCCGTTTTCAGCAGCTGCGGTTTGCAAATGAGCCTTGCAGGGAGTGGGAGTGAGGGAAAGGAGACATCTTTTTTTTGTGACTCTCGTGGTGTTACCATGATCTCAGACCTTTAGAAAATCATCAGGCTGATTCGCAGACCACTCATCAGCGGTAGGAGCCAAGGATGCAGTGATGTTTTAACAGCCGAGTACAGTATTTAGCTACAGTAGGAGTCGTTAGGTTCAGTGCATGGGCTCATCGGGGAGTATTGCACAGACATTGTGTATCACAGTATGCCTTTAATGACAATAATCATGTTTTCATGGAGATGGGCTGAGGAATTTTGCCCTAGTCTGGAAATGTCCAACTTCAGCAGTTCTGCTCAGGGACCCGGACTCGTGCGGCTCAGGATGGCTTCACTGATGTTTCGGCCTCGCCGGCCCAGCTGCAGCGAGCAGACGGCTGGGGAGAGCACACCCCGGCCGAGGCAGAGCACGCCAAAGGAGGGAGCCGTCAGGATGCAGAGCCAGGCTGGTGGAGTAAAAGCACAATCAACTGTTTTCTCTTGGGGAAAAAACCCCACAACTTGCTAAATCGCCTTACCAGGATCTGATTATTGCAGATACCAGGCAAGGCAGTTTCAGTCACAAAACATTTGTGGGAAGCAATTTTATTAGGGATATCAATATAAATAAATAGAAGGATTTTTCCCAGTGTGCTTCCACACTTGTTTTGAAAGGCTCTTTTCATTACGCTCACCATAACTGCTGATCGCATTCTCCCATTCTCTTACGCAGCGTCCGTGGCAGTAGCACACGGGTGCGCCGACATCTGACTGCGCACCGCTGTGTTTTGGTCCAGCAGCTTTGCAATTTGCCTCTCATTATTACTTTTTAAAGTTGCTAAGGGCAGCAGATACACAGGGATGCAAATAGAAACGTTGCCCCTTCAGAGACATCGGCGGTGAGGTCTGACACCGGTGTGGGGATGGGTACCCCATGTCCTCCCCACCGCCGGGGCAGGGGACAGCCGGGGACCCCAGGCACGGCTGCTGGCAGACAAATGGGCCACATCCAGCCCCAGCAGCTGGTGAGCGTCCCCTTGGTGCGGCCACAGGCTTTCACCTGGAAGAGAGAGGGCAGGAGGAGCCGTCCACATTTCACGTAATCGAGGTGTCACGATGCATTAGTCTGGAGATGTAAAAGAACAACAGTTGCATCTTAAACTGTGATAGTTAATTTATTGTTGCAGAATCGAAAGACAAAGTGTAAGAAGGTTTTTTTTTCCCAACTCTGGATAGATTGTTATAAAACAGATACACTAAATCTTTTTTTTCGCCCCATGGCTATAACAATAGAAAGCTACCAGTAGAATCAAGAAGAGAATTGTAGGTCTCATCACAACTTATGCCCCTGGAAAACTTCACCAAATATCTCCAGCAGGAGCTGCTAACAAACTCAAACTGTATGACTGCTTGTTGTACTTCTGCTAATTGATGTTTTTACTCAGTACTGTACCTAATCCCTGCCTCTTAAACCAAATTTTATTAAAATTCCTTAGCAGTGCAATGAGCAATAGCTATTTGGGCTTTTATCCATTTCTTATTCAAAAATCCCAAAGCATTTTCCATGCATCTAGTAGGCCTTGTAGGCAAGAGCTTTTATTCCCACACGACTGAGGGATGCACCAAGGTAACAAAACTTGGTGCAACTTAAATAATGTCACACATGACCAGGCAGCAAGCCTGGCAAGAGGACAGAGCGTTATTTGGTTTTACTTCTCTCCTCTTCCCTCCTGACCACACCTTATTCCTGAAAGAAAGAAACACATCCCAGAAATGACCAATTTCTTGGGAGAAGTACAGAGAATCTGATTTGCTTCCCAGCTGTTTATATTTCACATCTCTGAGGATGGTGCAGTAACACAGCTCGCACACCCCCGCCCGCTGTCGAGCACCATGGCGTGCTCCTGCGCTCCGGTTGCACCAGCGGCGCGGGCTCGGGCTCGGGTCTGATCTCCCACCGGCACAGCAGGTCCTGGTGCTGCCCCTTGGGCGCTCGGGAAAATTATGCGGGTTGGGTGCTCTTTGTATAGCCCAAATGTTGGCTTGCGTGTGGAAGGGGGTTTGATGTATCTCAATCACTTGTCCCTTCTCCCGAAAAGCTGGGGACCGCGTTTCCACAGCAAGGGTGCTGGTAAGGAGCCGCTGTCGCTCAGCCTCTGGCATCCTACCTGAGCTTGCCTTCCCTGAGCACCCAAATAAGTGCAGCCCAGGTCATGTCACTGCAGTCACATCCTCTTAATATAAGCTTCTGGACAACGCTACAACATAACTAAAAGAATTAAAAGAAACATAACTGAAAGACCTAAAAGAAACAACAAAACTAAAAGGGGGTAGATTGAGACTAGATATAAAAAGGAGAGTGGTGAAACACTGGCACAGGTTGCCCAGAGAGGTGGTAGATGCCCAATCCCTGGAAATGGTGATCAGGGTGGATGGGGCTCTGAGCAACCTCATCTGGTAGAAGATGTCCCTGCTCATTGCAGCGGCGTTGGACTGGACGACATTTAAGGATCCCTTCCAACCTAAACTGTTCCATGACTCCATGATAAAACCCGAATGCATTCTTTCTTTCATAATCAGATTCTCTCTTTCCAAACCCAGGTAAATCCAACCAGCTCCCGCATGGCAGACAACTACAGCCCATTAGCATCAAGAGATGCTTTGAAATGTTAGTGAATCATTTCCATGCCCAATGGATTATACTACTAATCAAATCTGACATATGACTACCCTGAATACCTAGGCCTTATTTGCAGCTGGAAACATATCTGGCTCATATTCAAAAACAGCTTAATCAAGAGGTGGCCTTTAGATTAAAGACGAAGTAAAGTATTTTTCCAAATTTTGATTACTGGCTGTGGGTAACAGGAAACCGAAATATATCAGTAAAGTCTGCGCAGCTACACGAGGTGAAAGCAGTGTAAACGCTATCACACGCTGCTGGAGGGTTTGGGATAAGCCTTGGCCCTTGGACTGCATTTGAAAATCAGACACTGATTTTTGAAGAATCCAGCCAGTAAGATAAAAAGGCGATAAGCACCACACGCGCAGGAGTTATGATAGCACGGAAACCGAACCAGAGGCTGTTTAGTGGGGCTCTGTAATCTTGACCCTGCCTCCCTTCGTGCCCATCAGCCTAATGGCTGCCTCTTACCGCCTCACTTCTCCGCTAAAAACTGTGGGTGTAAATTGGACGCGCTGATGGAAGCAAATATGGCAACTTTGTCCATAATGGAAGCTTTCCCAACATTAGGAAGCAAATAACTTCAGAAAAGAACGATTTGGGTTCTGTATACATTGTAATTTTATAGGACTGCGGCAAAACAACTGCAGAACCCAAAGCGCCGTGTTCCCGGATTCTCTCAATGTGGTTAGAGTTCAGCACTAAATTAAATATATCTATCACAGGCTGATGTTCCTCTCTCAAATATATAGTTATACACAAATATATGTTCATGCATAACCACACATATGTCCCCACAGCCCCTGTCTGCGCGCCGATCCACCTACCCGCAGAAGAAAGATTTTTTGGATACTCCGCTGCGACATTTATTGACAAAGTCCCAGGGGTATTGCACCTATTCTTTTTGGCATTACCCGTGTAATGCAAGATATAAAATTCTCGGTAGATGTTCTAAGTTTGTATTTAATAGACCTGGAGGCTCTGAGTGCCTTTTCACAGATTGCGTTCCAGCTGTCTGCCGATATTTGAATGTGCAGGTCTTGGTCCCATGCTGTGCAAACAGGCAGCCTCCCACGCATTTTGTGTACCAGGAGTAATTTATGAGTCTATCTATAAAGGAAATAACAGTGCGTTAAGAAGGGGTTATGTAAAGCTCCGAGATTGAGAAGTAGCTCAGTTAACTCAGTACAACTTCCCAACATCACCGTTATGTTTCAGCTGATTTACAAATACAGGAGGCCTTCAGCTGGTGATTCATATTCCTTCTGAAGCAGACGGGGGGGAAAAAAAACTGTAATAACTGTCTCTACATAAATCTCATGTCACTGAAAGGCTCCTACCTTGAAACCTCATATTCATTAACCATCTTTTGCAAATACGAGTGTCTGAATTGAACTGCAAGTCCCAAGACACTGCGGGATATTCTGGTACCAACCAAACAGAGGAAAAAATAAAATAAGAGGCGCTGGCCATTTATTTTCAATCTCACGCCACAGGGATTTCTTCCAAATTGCCATTTAATGCAGATCCTACAGGCAATGCATTGGAATCCGCATCGTAAAAGCCCACGCCGAGCGCCTGGCACCCCTGTCGGGAGCAGTGGAGGAGCGGTGGGGCTGCAGCCGGGCTGTCCTGCCTGCCCCCGCGTTGCAGGCAGCCGAGGGGAATGCCCCCCCCACGCACAGTGATCCGGGCTGGGGGCCTCTGCTTCATCAAAACAAAACCACTGATTTGCAGCGCTCTTTTTTTTTTCTTTTTTTCCCCCCAAAGAGGAAAGCAGCCTGTAGCTATCAGAGACACCTGTTTTGAAGACCTGTATGCAAACCATTCCGGCCCTGCTTTGCAAACCCAGCGAGCAGGTAATGGGGTCTGGGCAACAAAACCTTCCCCAATTCCAGCGCAGGTTGTATTTAGCAGCTTCTCATCACTTCTCAATTGCAAACAAGACACGAAATGCAAAAGTTGCAAGCCGCTCAGCTTAACAAGTTCAGCATTATTTCTTTAATGCCCCTTAGAACATGAATATTTAAAGTGGAAAATGACCTCTAGACAGAAGAAAGTTATCAAAATCCATATGTGCCACCTCTCCACCCAGAGGGCAAGCTGAGTTTGCTGCTCGGCTCAGGTCAAAGGGAACCAGAGCAGAGGCTTCATCCTTCATCTCAGTAGCCGGCGCCTCAGCCATCATCGTCGTGGCACTGACCTACAAAAAGCATCTTTCTACAAATCTGCCTATAAACCCTTTGTGTCTGACATCAGCCTGTAGCTACTTACGGGCAATAGAGAAAGTGGGAGCAAGCAAACGGCGTCTGGTACGAGGCTGCAGCCAGAGGTCCCGTGCTTGAGGCTGATGCTTGGGTATGTCTCCAAAATGCTGCAGAAAAGGAGGTGGCGGGGTCTGAAGTTTCAGCAGACGGCCAGGCTACCTGGCCAGCCACTACAGCCATCATGGTGATCCGAAGGCTGTCCTGAACTGTTGGATGAAAGATTTTATTCCAAATGATGGTTTTCAAAAACATTTCTCCCCACCTTACCCCAAGCTAGTGCCAGCATCAAACATTTCTATTCTCACAAAGAGAGTTCTTTTTTTTAAATCTCTCCCAATTTTCTTGAGACGACTACTACTATGTTATGCACCCTTTTTGCAGGCATTTCTCTTAAAAAAATCTCAGGGACAAAGATCTAAACAAAACCACTGACGATTCTCCCTGATGAGTTTGATTTGAAAATTTCAAGACCAAGCCAACTGTGGGCATGGCTTTTTTTCTACATTTCTCAGCCAACAACATTGCCGGTCTTGAGGGGTTTCTCAGCAGCTTTGGGAGTATGTTCGAGACCCATCGGAGATGGCTATCACAGCAGGGTCAGCCTCAGCCCCGTGCAGCCCGTGGCTGCACCACGGGGCCGGGAGCACCGGCACTACCACATGCATGGGACCGCGTCATCGCCACCGTCATGCGGGCCAGTGATGTCAGGCAAATGGATCCACGTGGATCAGGCTCATCTGGAAATTAGAGATAATAATATTTTCCTACCTCGCAGGCCCATTACAGGAGATCTTCATTAGTGCTGGGGAGGCAATCAGAACATCACCGTGATGAGTGCCATAAAAAGCTGTCCGTGAAATGTGTCAATCACTGAGCCAGCCAGCCTGAGCTGAGCCCTACCCTCTCTCCTCCTGTCACACAAGCGAGACAGCCCAAATTTAAAAGCCAAGGAACTGTCTGCCATTTTCTCTGGTATTTTAGCCACTGGGACTCAAGCTTTGCCAACTGTTAGCACCTAATGTTGCAACCAGCACATTTCAGCTTCAGCTTGTGAGATTTCTGGCATTTCACTTAAAAAGATGCTGCGTTCCTAAAAAAAGCGCTTTTTGCAATGGAAGCTTCTCATGAAAAATGATTCACACCCGTTTTTTCACCAAACTGTTGAAAGCAAAAAAAAAAAAAAAAAAAAAAAAACAAGCCAAGGAGAAAGCAGCAAGCAAGCAGCGCTGGAAAACTCCCTGGGGAGATGAGACCCTGGCTGGTGGCACGGCAGCGTGATAGCGTGATTTGCTTTGGTGTCTGCTTTGTAGGGCTGGGACCTTCACAAGTTTCTCCATCTGGCCAGGAAGAGGAAGAGCTGAAATAATCATCGCTAAGTTACAGAGCTTCACAAAAACTTCCCCTCTGGGAGGTGACTCCATCGCTGTTGGGTGCAGGGATGCTTGTACCACACGCCAGCGCAGCTGGACCAGGACCAGGCTGGGCTCTGGGATGGCTCCGTTCTGGGCTCACCGGTTTCCAACAGCTCCTCCGGGAAAGCAGCACTTCCCGAATGCATTTTCACCTCAGCAACCAAAAACCCAGCTCTGCCAAGCCATCAGTTTTTGCAAGCACCCTGCCCTCCTCCTTGCACTGACAGCTGAGGATGGAAATCAGATTTCTGGGTGCAGCCTGACACCAGGCCAACCTGAAAGTTGGAAATCAAAGAGGCCGAGAAGTAGATTCATTATAGACTAATTAATCCAGCAAAAGACTCCTGGACGAAGGTCGATGACACTCACTTCAGGATAATTTTGAAATAAATATGAGGATTCACAGAAGAAAAAAACACAGTTGGGAAAAGATTATTTTTGAAGCATAAATATAGCTCATTTCTAGACCCCCTCCTCCACATATCAATTAATGAAGCAAATCATCCGTCTGAATCAAAGATGTGGGAGAAAAACATAGTTATCTATTTGAACTACAAAAAAATTAAAGGATTTAAAATGAAACATATAATTAGCCTGTAGGACTCTCTGCTGTAGGTTATTGAGGCAAAAAAAAAGCTTACTAACTTTCAAAAAAGGACTCGACAGCTACAAGAATAGCTTCTGCTGCTCTACAAAAGAGGGGGAAGCATTCATCTTCCAGAGACAGGCAGGTCCAGCCGAAGCCCAGCTCCGGG
Source organism: Balaeniceps rex (assembly GCA_013401315.1). Classification (NCBI taxonomy): domain Eukaryota; kingdom Metazoa; phylum Chordata; class Aves; order Pelecaniformes; family Balaenicipitidae; genus Balaeniceps; species Balaeniceps rex. The sequence goes on from VYZW01010319.1 coordinate 126,221, forward strand.
CTACAGGGTTTGGAATTCTGCCCCCACACAGGCTCCAGCCCGCATCACATTTTGCCCAGCTTTGTGTTCTTTTATTGTTTTTAATTTTGCTATTTTTTTTTTTTAATCTAGTTACACGAGCAGGAGCATCTCCCTACCCGCCCTGCAGCGCACCGTGGTCCCAGCCCCGTGCCGGGGCAGCTCTCCACGTGCTCGCAGGAGCCGCCTGACTTCTCCTGGACCATGAGGCAAATTAGGAGAGCACAAACATCAGTGAACAAAGCCCTTCACGTGCTGGGTCCTGTGTTGATGCTATCCGCTGATTGTAACCACTGAACCTCCGTCAAGGATGCTGGCTCTCAGTCCCCTGATATCAGGCAATCAACGGATAGCAACAACACAATACCCAACGTATGAGGGGTTTCATTCACTGGTGTTTGTGCTCCTCTGATTGAAGGCAGGCAAGAAGCACTACACATGGCTATTTTCATCAGACCCCGGTGCTGCAGGACACATAGCTGATGAACACCAGCTGGCAGTGGGAGGACACGTTCCCACCAATTAGCTGTATGATGATGCTCTGCAATCTCCTCCGAAGCATCTGGCACGGGCCGCTGGCAGACCCGGCTACAGGACGAATTGGCGCTCTGTTGCGCTGTGGCAACTCTTACGTTATTGAAGTTTAGATTGAAATGAGGAGTTCAATGTCAAATCTACAAGCCCGGCCAAAGACTCCGCAGATGCTGCGTACATAAACGCATACAAGGGTTAATATTACTCTGGACACGGCTGACACTAGCTTTCATAGATAAATCGCAAGAACATCCCTTAGCAGGCATCTTTTTTCTGGAGATTATCACTTGCATAAACATGAAATACCTGTGGGTCATATCCGAAAATCCCTCTTTATCAGTACTATTTATTTGCAAATGCAGTAGCTGGGAGAGACCCCGGGCAGGACAGGCTCCGCTTATCTTCCACCAAGACCTGGACCCACGCCTAACCTTAAGCATCTTTGCATTGCCGCTACTTGCATCGATGCAGAAGCAAGTGCAAAATGCCATCGTGGGGAGCTGGAAGTATTTTCATGCACTCTCGTACTGCCAAAACCAGCTACCAAAGTAGAGAGAAAACTCCTGCTTGGTGCCTGCTGATGAAGTTTTCTGAAACAGGCAGGTCTCGGCATAACCCAGTTATCCTCAAATCAACGGCCATTCGGTATCGCCATAGGTAGGGCAGAGGTTTCACCAGCTCAGTTAAAAATTTACGAGTTACTTGATCACGATCTTTAAAAAAAAACAAGTGAACAGAAAATTATTTCCTCACAAATAAGATCACTTTGCCTAAGTTACTTGCTTCCCTTCAGAGGAGATTTAAGCTTTTTCTCTCATCCTCTGCAATCTGGCTCCCTTTTGAAGTTAAAAGAAAGGAAGGTTCGGGGGCTTTTTTATTTAAGAAGAAAAAAACCCTTCTTCTCTTTGAAAATATTCTTCTTAGACAATTGCTGTCTCAAATTTTAACAAATACTCACTAATTTGCACCTTGTTCAAAAGCCAAACGGTAACTTTGATTTTTTTTTTTTTTGCCTACTGAATGTTACTCTGCCTTTCTTTGTCTTAGTGGCAGAAGGGAGATTCTTAAAGAAATCAAACTACCAGCTCCATTCCAGATTTCCACAATTTGTTATATAATTTCTTAAAAGGAGCCATAAGGCCACTTGGAGGGAAAAAAAAAAATTTTAAAAAGAAGAAAGAAAATAGATTTTTTCACCCATCTTCTTGTAGATGAAGTGGATGAGACTAAAAAAGTCGTTTCATTTGAAACATTGTATTTGAGCCCAAGGAAAAAAGCTGACAAGGTGTCCCTGCTAGGAATTTCTTTCGCAGGGACCAGACAGAGGAAACCAAGCGACTTTCTTCAGGGACAAAGAGAAAGGAAGTTTTGAAAAAAGATGAGCTCGATTTAAAACATCCTTTTTTTTTTTTTTTTTCCCCCAGCTGTACGAGAAGAGATGTGGGATTTTGTTTTCCCGAGGAGGAGAATTTGGTTTCTGCATGTCTCAGCTACGTCGGCTGCGTGAGTGACGGGCAGGCCTGGGAGCAGGCAGGGAAGCGCTGTACGTACATCTGCCTGCAACGCTGCCTCGTCAATACCATAGGGCTTTAATGACGGAGCAGTATTTTAGGAACCAGGTACTCAGGGCTGCTCTGCGTTGCTCCAGCAACAAGAAGCTCATCTGAGTGGCCAGCGAGACTTCTCCTGCGAGAACAACCCCGCCAAGATCCCACTGCCACGAGTGAAAAAAAAAAAAAAAAAAAAAGGGGGAGGGTNTGATCCTGTTGCACCCGAGGGTCTGCAGCGGGTGCCGCAGCACGGCTGGGAGCAGTCCCGTCCTCGCAGCGCTCGGGGACCTACGTCTCCTTACAGCTGACCCACCTGGAGAGGCCGAGCAGTCCTGCTTCCCGTGGACCACGGACGTGCGTCAGTCCTCCGGACAGCTTAATGCAAAGTCGCTCTCCATCTCCCGCCGCGCACACGCACCCGCACATGCAGCGGCGTGTGCCGTTCATACATATGCATGCCGACGAGGGAAGCATAATGAAATGCATCCAGCCTGTCCTTTCCCAGAGGGAGCAGATCCTCCCGCGGCTGCTCGTGATGGAGCACATGCACCAGCTCCCCCACGCCACCACCAAACCACACCGACGGGCACGCCAAATCTGTCTCTTCCAGCCTCCTCCCCCGAGGGGGGCTGACAGCACCTCAGCCTCATGCCCAAACCTGGCCCAGCTCCCTGGAGCTGCTCCGCAGCTGGAGAGAAGCCCCGAGGCTGCCGCTCGCACAGTGAGCATCGCTCGGGGCTGCGGGGCCTTCAGACCAGAGGGAAAGGGGAAGGCAGCAAGAAAATAAAGTGAGTGCAAGAGGTCACGAAACTTAAAGGTGGTACTGGGGAAGACAGGCTGATTTTTGCACCGGGCGCTGGAGCTGGGCAGGGGGGAAGACGACGAGATGGCTCCTGGGAGAAAAAACCAGCCTCTGGTTTGTTGTTATTTATCAGTTTATGAGCACTAGTGTATGCTGTGGTGGGTGTGTTTGCACATCTCCGATCAGCTAAACAGTTTGTACGTAGCCCTGGAAGAACAGCAAATTAATCCAGGATTCTGGTGCTGGAGACATTTTGTACTGAAAAGATGCATTTGGTGGCAGACTCACAGATTCCCTCCTGGATCACACGTTTGCATCCAGGATGTTCCCTCTCCAATATAAAGCCAGCGAAAACAAAACCAAACAGCCAAACACCCTTTCCAACAAAAATAAATGGAGCTGAAGCATCAAAACATATCTGTGCATTTCTGCTATTTGCTTATAAAAAAATAAAAACAAAAGTCTAAGCCTTCAACAGCACACTTTCAGGTCTTTTCAGAGAACATCATTTCATTTACAAGTTTCCTCCAATTTTTTTAAATGCTTTCAGGTGAAAACCAAACCAAAATTACCCTGAACGGCATTTTTCTTTTTCTCTTTTCATTTCTCTTTTCATCAAAAATCCCCCCCGAGGCTGCCCCCACCAGCTCTCCGCTCTCCAGGGACCTGAGGACGTGGCTGCTCTGCAGCTCCGCTCAAGGACGCAGAGCCAAGCCCACGGAGTTTCCATGGCCCCGTCCCTGCCTGCACCACATCACCTGAGCTCAGACACTGCATAAAACACCATGGCACGGCAGTGCTGGGGCCAGCCTCCCCTACCCCTCTAGGTGCATCTCCGTTTCTCTCCGGCGCTGAAGACTGACTGCATTTTTTTCCAGCACGTCTCAAGCTGCATCTTCTTGGTGAGGACACAGTAAAGCAACAACCACCACCAAGCCAAGGAGCAGGAACGTGTGCATCTGGCCAAACCCTTTTGCGAATAACTTAATAACGCCATGCAAATGAGAAGTATTCTGCATTAATATAGCTTTGCCACGACGCTATTACAAAAAAGATAACTGACATGAGTGAGTTAGCTCTGCATTAGGGAACGGGCTTCAGCTGCATCTTGCTTCATTAGCAGCTGCCCCGTCCCTCACGCAATTATTAAAGGTGCACCACAAAGCTATAGACGTGTGAGGGGGACAGGGTCAGGGTGAGCGGGCACAGCATCGTTCCGGGGACCCGTTTCTGCTCCTTCAAGACGCCTGGTGGGGTCACCACCGTTTGTTCTTTCCTCCTTCTATTCTTCCCCTGCTTGGTTTTCACAGATTAGAAAACCAGGTTTTAGATTTGCTGGCCCAGATTGTTCCTTCCCCCTCCCCAGCCATATTGAAAGCCACAGGAGGGTATTTATGTGAGGAAATCTTTGCAGAGAATTCCCTGCTTGGTCCCTGCGGTGCACCGGGTTTGTTCTTCCCCAGCGTCACGCAGCACAAAAGCTGCTTTCAAACCCCCCTCATGCAAAGACGGCTGTGCCACCCCCGGCAGTGATGAGGCCACTCCTGCCTCAGCTGGGACGAGGACATGGCTGCATTCCCCCACCCTGGGCACGTCCCAGCCCCGCTTTCGGTGCACAAGGGGTTCCTGTGGGTCCCGCATCCCCCTCGGGGGAAGGTGGCTCGGGGCTGCACCACCCTCTCCCCGGCACATGGGACCAATTCCTGCCCAGCAGCTCGGCAAGACAGACAAACACCTCCTCGACACAGAGACGTTTCTGTAGTTATTATTTTTTCTTACCTTTCTGGTAACAAACTAGGGGAGGCAGAAGCAGAGGTCTTCCCTCCTGGCTGCCGGCACCCTCGTGCTCCCAGGCAGGAGCGGTTCCCACAGCCCCTCTCTGCAACGGATTGCCCAGGCTGCTTCCCCAGCACCCAGGGGAGAGGAAAAGATCGTTATCCCTTCCAGAATGAGACTGTGGGGAAAATATACAACATGTGCAAAACAGTAATTGTATTTCCCAGGGCTGGAAGGGCCTCTTGCTGCCAGACCCACAAAGAGCCTGGCTCCGGCTCCGGCTCCTCGTCCGTGCGCGTCAGGACACAGGGTGCTGCTGCCTGCTGTAGGGCAGGGGAGAGATGGGCGAATGGTGCTACCATTTCTGTGGAAAAGGGGGCAAAGGCTGCGGCGATAGCCTCCGCCACTGCTTCCGCAGCCCCAGGTTTGGCTGCGGGGTGCTGCGCACTGCCAGTCACGCCGGCCAAGGTCGGCAGGCTTACATGGGACCTACCCCTGAGTAACCCTGCCGGGCCTCACCGCTTCCACCTCCAGCCCAAACGCGTAGCGAAAGCCCCACGACACCTCGTCCCGCGCTGGCGCAGGGTGGCTCACGTGCCGCCGAGCCTCTCCGGCAGGTCCCCACCGCGATGCACCGCTGCTTTCACCCCAGCAGCTGCTGCGGCCCGCGGTGCCCTACAGCTGGTTTGGTTTGAAGCTGTTGTGTTTGTTTTCTTTCACTGTTAACTTTCAAGTATAAATGTGCAAGCTGGGGAAAGTGTTCCTAATGCCCCATATGTTTCCCCTCAGGAGCAGAGCTATTCCTTCCTATGCGTTAGACTTTTAAGATGTTGCTACCTCCTTTTTTGTCTCCCGGTTGCTGCAGAGCCAGGAGCCAGGCTCGGGGAGCCACCGAGCATCCCCTGCCCCGAGACGGACAGCAGGACGGGGCGCAGGGCTCCTGTCCCACGGCCTCACGCTGCACCTGTGAGCTGAAGTACCTCTTTCCAGCGGCTGTAATGAAATGCTTTGAACATAAAAATGAAAAGAGAAAGGAAAAGGATGTCCCGTTCCCCCTCCTGACACACACACATGCACGCAGACACTCCCGTGGACTTCTCCTTCGCCTGGTGTATCAAATGGCCGTGTCTTTTTGAAGTTACCATGGCAGTGAGAGCAGAGCAACAGCACAACTCGCAGAGGAGGAGAGTACGAGGGAAAAACGTGGGCACAGGGACAGGGAGGACGGGAAGGGGCCGAGAAGATCCTCTGATGTCTGTCAGTTGTGGTGCGGGAAAGGCTTTCCCACCGGAGAAATTAAAATAAGCAAATAAATATCCAGCCATGAGAGGGCAGACAAAAAGTAAAGAAAGGCAAGATCTAAGAGCAGAGCTGGGAAAAGGACAAAGGCAGAAGCAAAGCAGAGACAGAAATTCAACTAATTAGAGAACAAGGGGCGTACAGAAAGAGAAACAGAAGAAAGCGAAAGAGGATTTGGCATCAAAATCTAGAACGAGCCTAATTGCAGGAAGCAGCAGGTTTGAAGACAAAACACGCCAAAATGCCGGTGACGGACTGCTTCCGAGCAGCCAGCTCAGCCACCGCTGCCGGCCTCGGCGGGGGCTCTGCGCCCAGGGAGCACCCCGCGTCACACCACCTCCAACTCTACAAGCCCGACCGGGCCCATCGGACACCCTGTTGGCTGGGGCTTGCTTGCTATGAGCAGCTCAGGACAAGGCTTGAACCCACAGATGTTCCTCGCCAGGAAAGCCCCGGCCACCCTGCTCAGCCCAGCACCACGGGTGCTCTGTGCAAACCTGGGCTTAACCCACACACCCGGCACGTCCCCACCGTGTGTTTGTGTGTTGTAGCAGGTAGGGAAATGGTGGATGCTTCAGAAAGCTTGCACAGAGAAACAGCACAGCGCAGGGGGAAGGAGGGACAACCTTCTCCAAGGCCAGACGCTGCTCCTGGTTGCATGCGGTCACGCTGCGCCGCTCCGTTCCCTCTCCGTGTCACGGGGATGTCTGCTCCGGATCAGAGTCCTGTCCTTGCTGCATGAGTGTTGAGCTAAGCCTTCCCTCTGCACCCCGATAATGTGAACCCCGGTGCTCGCTTAGAGCCCGTGACCAGCCTAGGAGGTCCTTTGTACAACCGGTTGGGAAAGCACTACCGACCTGTCTTCCAGCCAAGATTAGACATCTTCTAGTGCAGATCTAATCTACCCCAGCAACAAGGACCTGACATTTCCCTCTTGGGCTATTCCACAGATTTCATTGCCAGAAAGTCATTCAAAGCATCCCATTTTTCTCAGCGTGAGTCTGTACTCCCAGTAGAGCCATGCTAAATAATTCCTTTTTGCTCTGGAAGTTTAAAATCTTCATATGTCATATTGGCATTGTACCTTATTTAAAATGGTTGACATTTCTTCAATTCTAGGCTTACCTGGAGGGTGCTAAGCAGAAGACCAAGAGACTGGAAAACTTTGCAAAGCAAAAATCTTACCGAACAGGAATGCAGGATGAAAACAGCATCCCACACGTATTTAAATACCAGCATCCAGAGTGAGCAGGATTATGATTGCTTGGCCTGAAACAAATGGTTCCACTTTTGCTGCCGCTAATACCATTAAATAACCAAGAGAGCGAATGTGGCTGATTAGAAAATAGCACAGAACATTCGTGAGCGCTAATCAACTTTACAGAAATGTTAACTTTCAGACCTAAAAAACCCTTGACAGTGTCCCTGTGAAGTTATTTCGGGTGAGGCTCTGCATACCGGAGCTGTCCCTTCGCATTAGGCTTGATCCCTGCTCACCATGTGCGCACACAGCAGAGTGCACCCTTAATGCTTTTCAATTACATGACAAGCAAAGCAACTTATTGGTGCTCTTTATGCTAATGTCCCGGTATTTTTCATATTTATGGTATCTAATTACGTTTGCTCCTGATAGTGATGTAATGTTTAGGTACTGAAGATTGAGAAGACCGCTCTAACGTTAATATATTTACATTATTAAGAAGTAATACATTACATAGGCAGTCTGCTGCGTAGGGCTGGATTTCTAGATGAGCTCTCAAGGCAAATCCATTATCTTCTCCCTCCTCCTGTCCCCTGCACAGATTCAGATAACTAGGATTGACTGGCAGTGTTTAAAGTGACTGCAGCTGGTATCATGGTGCCAAAAGGGAAAAGGTATCTCACACATGCATGAAATTAAATAGGCCCAGGGGTCTCAAAGGACCACACTGCATTACCAGGCAGAGGAATTCAAGACGTTAGCTCAGAAGATCAGCATTGCAAAAATGGTGCAAAAAAAAAAAAAAAAAACCTCAAGAGGGCTAGAGAAAGGCGGCCTCCCCTGTGCGGTGCCATCAGAGGCGCTTTCTGTGAAAGTCCATTAGCTGGAGGAGAAGTCTCTGCAAGCCCCTCCGGTGTCAGACTGCCTTTTCCCCTTTGGTCAGGGAATTGTGCATGCCTGATGATCACCAGGGCATACTGCAGCGCCCATTGCCCTCTTCAGATGAGGAGAAATGGTGCATTTATAGGAGAGGTTGAGTTGTTATATTCCCTAAGGATCACCTTCTGGGAGGGGCATGCTCCCTTTGGGACCGCATCCTCCTCCAACGCTTCCTCACTGATCACGTCTTCAGAAGTTCACCGAAGAAGCCAAGACCCAGGCCAGTGCTTCATACATTTTTCAGACACGCCTCAAAGTAGCTAACTCAAAGCTAAAATGTGTTATTCAGTATTACACGTCTAGTCGACTCAGGAAAGATGTCAATGCAAGTGAAAACTGGGGGGACGGGAGGCAGAAGCTGTGGTTCGCCTTCCACCGGGGGATATTCACAAACCAAGCAGGTGCTGAGCATCTTCATCTTCTGCTGTGATCTGTGAGAACTGAGAGTGATCCGCACCTCCCTTATAAATGCAACATCTCAAATACTGGCTCCACATCAAAAACCCTGAAGAGCCCTTCTGTCATAGTGAAAACGAGTCACAAACACACCAGAGGACGCAAAGATGTCCTGCACTAACAGCGTTGAAGGATGTATTGAGAGAACGGCCTCTTCAGGATTCATTTACAAATTTCTAATAAATGACAAATAGGTGCTTTAATGAACAGCAGCTGTAGCAGCGATGCAGCCACTGTGGTCTCGAGGCTTGAGTGATTGACACTGCAGGAGGAAAAAAGACAAGTCTGGGGCACACGAGCTCTGCTAATAAACACTAGATAACAAAAAAAAAAGCATAAATAATTGCAGAACCCTTACCGACTACAGCAAGCTCTACCTGATCACCCATGACCTGCTTATAGACTATAGTCTACTACCTACACGTGCCGCCAGCCACACGTTAGAAACCTACTGCATGGGGCACACACGCTGGAAGAAACACGCAGCAGCAGGGCCCACCGGTGAGGACAGGCACTCATGCCAGCGTTTGGAGCCTGGACAAATTAATTGGATGATGGGGAGATGAGCGGGTGGACCTCCAGCACCTGCTTCAGTGTAGGTGTTTCCATTCAGTAGAACGTGCTCACATCTTTCAAAAGGTCTTCCCGGCTATTTCTACTCCTTTGGATGTAATTTCTGTCTCCTTAGAGTGATGTGTGCTTACACCGAGGAATTGGAAATGACTCCTGAGTCAGTAATAGTGGCAGGGAGGAAGGGGGGGTTGTTTGCAAGTCAGAACTCATCTGCATTGACAGAGAAGTTGTAAGGCAGCTTCTGTGATTTCTACCCAAATTAAGCCTAGCACAAAGGAGGATTCTCAACCTCTTCTTTTAATGAGCACAGAGCTATAAGGACAATTACACTGAATGAAATAAAATTAATTAACGCACACATTTGGGGACTAAAAATGCTTATTATCTAATATGTATGAATTTGACCTAGCTTAAAATTAATGACAGCCAGAACGTACATGGCATTCAGGTTATATAAAACTGAAATAAACATGGTGCAAGGAGAGATGTTGCTGATCCCTTTAATATCAGTGCTGCGAGAGCTAGGAAGGGTGGATGAAAGCATGTGCTGTACATAATTTTCATAGAAATTTGCTTCGGTTGAGCTTGTACTTTACATGTGTTTTAACAACTGAACTTACTGGCAGGAGTGAGCTTGGCAAAGTGAATATTAGGTAATAGTTCTGTGAATATTTTCTCGAGCTGGAAGTCTCTTTTGGAAAAAGACTTGCACAATGCAGCACTTCACTTTCCGGGATGCCAATAGCACTTATGTAATTGATTGAGTTTGTGGTTGCCTGCGTCCTGGTGTTTCGGCCAGGATGCCTGCTTTAAATGCTTGATCAGGCATTTTTTTTCTTGGAGGATTCTTTCAAGGAGAAGCATCCGTCCAGCCTGAGAGCAGAAGTCAGTCATGTGGCCTACCGATCCAGTTAAACTGACCAATACACTTAAAATCCAGCATCAAGAAATGTGCAATTAATTAATCACTTGCATGCAGTCGACAGGCCAGAACTTATTCATCCAACGTATCTAGCAAGAAATAACTGAATTATGAGGAAATTCAAGAACATCGTAAATTGTTTGTGCATTACAGCAAGGCAAAGTTTATTAAATAACTCACTCCAAATTACTTGGGCCATTTTATTTATGACAGAATGATTTTGGTGCGTAAGAACTTCTCGGATGATGTTAAAGGGCAATCCTATCTGGACAGCGGCTGTGAAATCACATTTGGCATCTCAGGAACTCCAGCTCAGCATGCTCCTCTTATTACAAAAATGTACAAATGTGTAGTTTTACTCCTCGGTCCAAAAAATGAGCTTAATGGAAGTAAGGCACCGTGGGTCTGCCTGTGCTTTCTGATAATATGAAGAAAAGCCCCGCTGCAGACTAGAGCTACCAACCACCCGCACTGGAAACCCTTAGGCCTACACTTGGAGAGCACTACAGAAAAACACCCAAGGATACGCAAATGATAGAAATAAATCCTCAGATCATTGTGTTTAGGACAGAAGATCTGTGCCTAATTATAGTGCCCGTTTCCCGAGCCAAGGCAAGGCTCTTTTCTGCAGCGATGCACGCGCGGCCGTTCCAGCGCTTCCCCCGCTCCCACAGACGCGGGGGAGGGAGGAGAATTGGATGCACATGGTTCAACAGGATTTGGACCAAGGAAGTCTGAAACTTGGCACGCCTCATGAATCCAGCAGTCTCCTACATATACAAAACCAAATAAACTCTACGTGAAAGGAGCAAGATAAAATCTTCCTTGCTTATGCATGCGTGTCTGCAAGACGCTGGACCCACCTGGGCACAGAACAGAAGGGCGATGCAGAATGGATAAAACGAAGAGCTGACTTCCCATCCCTCTGCAGACGCAGTTGCTAAGAACACCCTCGGGAGCAGATTTCCTGGGGGTGGCAATGCCGAGAACAGGGAAAGGACCATGAGCGACTCTCACTCCCTGCGTGCGGGTTCCCGGCTGCTCCCGGCGCTCTGCGACGGCTGCTGGGATTTGCCAGGGAGGACGGGCTCTCTACGACCCCAATGCACCAGGGGTGTGGGGTCAGTGCGTGGGGCACGGGGGCAAAGCTGGGGAGAAAGCCCTTTCCCGTGGCTGTGATGGGTTGAGGCAGCTCTAGGGACACAAGGGCTGGCCCCGCAGCACTGGTGACAGGGACAGGCAATAAAGAAAGGACAAAGACTTGTGATTCCTCAGTCAGAAAGCCATGGATAAGAGTTTTCTGAACTAAGCCACAGGTTTATATATGCAACCCCATTTTTCTGCAGTGAAATCTGCCGTATATAACTCCCATGTAATTCCTTATTCACTTTTCTAATCCTGTTTCTTTCTGGGGAGATTTCCTTCACTCCATCTGCCCCCAGACCCGCGTCAGGATATGGGCCTGATTCATCCCTACGGGAAAAAGGCTGCTAGCACTCCTCCCAGGCGCTGCGAAGCAGTCCCTCAACCCTGCAGAGCAAGGACCCTTTCCTAGCCCTGTTATTAACATTCCCTACTACTTGCATGTCATTTTTCTTCTTCCTCTTCATTCTCTCTTTTCTTTTTTTTTTTTTTTTTTTTTTTTTTAACTTCTGCAGTGAATTCTGCTTCAACACCCACATGTCTGCTATTGAAGCCAATCAGCAGGATTGACTCAGGTAAGTTCTTTTATTAGGTACTGATTTCTTTGTGTCTGATGTCTTTATCCAGACTCCTTTGAAAATCCCATTTTGGCTGAGCATATTGAAGCAAATGCCTCTCTCACTCTCTTTCATTAGCAATTTTAGGGCAGCACTGGCAGGTTTTTCACTCCTCTCTCTTGAACTCAGGGGAAAAAAAAAAAAAAGCTGCAGTGGTTTTATCTCTCTTCACTGTCTCCTGAGGATGTCCTGCCAACACTCCCCCACCTCCAAAATCGGACAGAAAAATGTAGGTCTTCAGTAGTCTGATGGGCTGAGATTTGGAAGCAACAACATTTCACAACACTGGCTTTCTCATTTCCTCAGACTAGAATTAGTTCTGCCACCAACATTTTGCCCAGGGCCCCCAACCCCAGGAGTGCTCACAGTGTGTCTCTCTCTCTCACAAATTATTATGCTCCAATGAGGACGTTCCTAGCAGAGCTCTAACGTGTCTGGCACGGATTCGCGTTATATCTAGGTTTTGACATTGGGCCTGCTCCTATAGAAGTCAATGTCAAAATTCCCTGCGAGTATTGGAGCACGAGGATCAGGCCCGCTCCTCTGATTTATGCGAGTTATTTTTATATGATAGCGAATTGGATGCAGTATTATGAAGTCTGGAATTAATCTGCATTCTAACACTTTATAAAAACCAGTAAAAAAAAAAAAATCCCAAATTAACATCCTCCTTAACCTTTATTTTTATCAAGTGTACTAAATCAACTGAAGAATAATTGCTCTGAGGACTATGCCAAATGAGTGCACATTTAGTTTACGTATTCCCTAATGCAATATGAATTGATGAACTTTCTGAGATACACATGATATAAACGATCGTGATGTGCCATTCTTAATTTCTTTCAATTGTCTCTGCAAAAACACTTTGCTCTTAAGATGAAAAGTGTGTTATGTGCATACCGGGCCCACAGGAGGGAAGAGAACACGCTTGTATTTGCCCTTTTGGCAAGAAGAGAAACTGTTCTAAATAAAAAGGTCAAAATCTTGCTCTATAGCGACTGGCTGGGACCCGGGTCGTTGCACAGGGCATGGCACGGCTGTGAGCAGACCGGGGACCAAACGCTCTCAACTCCAGAAAGAAGAAACCTGAGACAGCCCCACCACACTGCGGCGGTCCCTCCTTCATGCCAGCTTCCCCAGGAAAACCCCACCTCACCCCCAACCCACAGCTTAGACCTGTCTCGGCGAGGTGAGGAGAGGAAGAGTGGTTGCTTCTCCCTCATGCACAAGCAGCCCAGGAGCTAGTCCTGCTCGGGGCCGAGTGCCCTCACGCCCCACACAACGAGGGGAGCCACAGCCTCGCCCTGAAGAAGGATGAAAAGTGAGCCAGTGATGTCCCACTGCGTTCGATTTGTATTTGCTGCTCACTGTAAATACCAGCACTGTAAATACCTGCATGTGCTACCCACCATCTCCCGCAGGAGCAAGCACCTCAGTGAGAGCGTACATAACTGCCGCACAAGCAGGGCAATGGTTCTCCTGGGCAGCATCCTACTGCCCTAAATTGCAAAACCATAAGACCTCACAAGGACCTTCTCTGCTTCTCCTGCTGACCACTGTCAGAGACTCTCTGCGGCATTGCTTCACTACAACATGCGATTACCAGATGTTTCCCATACCCTATGAGTCTCCCAACCTTGTACGACCTTGGGCACATCATCTCTGGTCCTCAGTTTGCCATCTGTTAACTGGGGCATAATAATGTGTTACAGGTTTTAAAGCCAAATAGGATAAGCAATCATCTGAGTTGGAGTGCTGTGTAATAGAGGCCACTGGACTTCCCTGAGTTCTCTTTTGAATCAAAGCAAACCTCTTAGAAAATGTATTCTGCTTTGATTTGCTCATAGCTCGACTCTGAGGATCCAAAGGAAATGTGGTAAATGGTGCCAATGTTAATTACCCTCACAGATAGATATGTCTGCGTTTGGCTCCCTGCATGGGCTCCCGCACTTTGCTGAGCAGAAGCGTCCAACAAAAAGGTTTGCTCCTCAGATAGATACAGACCGTGATCAAATCACACCTTACCTTTCCTGTTAGGGCACTGAATTATAATAGTAACACATTATAATAGTAATATTTATCAAACGTTCCAGTCCCTGCCTTCAACCATATGGTTCCTCCCTGGATCTTGCCAAACTCCACTCAGCGGATTGTGCACCAAGGCGGGGATGCCAGTGCTGAGCTCGCTCTTCCACGCACATCCCAGCGGCTCCCCGCCAAAAAGGGGTCCAGCGTCTCCATTAACCTTGATAGGCGCTCCTGCAGTGCAAATAATAATGCTCGTGGTGATCACAGAGCTCGCTGCCTAGGGAGAAACTTTTCTTCTCTGACACCTGTGAGCAATCTGGAGCCATTAGCCATTTCACTCCAATACTAATGATGCTCCCTTCAGTCATTATCACTTTTTTTTTTTTGATAAAACCCTACAGTAAAGCTGAATCTAACAGGTCATTAAAAGCCCAAGGAAGCCCTGACTGACTTGATCCCAATTGTTCCTTATGTCTGACAAGATTTTCCCTATTGAGCATTTGACTTGTATTTTATGTTGCCTCATTAAACTGTGCTAGACTTTAATCAAGGTCAAATGGGGGCAAATTTGCGTTTCCAGAATCCAAACAGCTTTTGCCAGGGTGCTGATCTGCAGCTTGTGTTGTTGCACGAGCTCTCCCTGCGGATGGAACCCCGCAGATTTCCTTAACGTGGGGCATGACCTGCACCCCACGGGGCCCGTGGAAAAAACAGGACCCATGGTTGTTTATACTTCATTAAAGTCTCATTCAAATCCTTCCCCAATGCCTCTGAAGTGAAACGCCCGGATGAGGAGATCAGTGAAGAAAGAACGCTGTGTCACAGCATGAATAAAACATATTCTAATTTTATCAACACCTAGAGTCCCGGTCTTTAAAAACCTGAGGGTTTTTTTTCCTTTATAAGGTATATGATGAACAGCCGATTACATTTTTGATGTCTCTTAATGATCATAATTAAGTATGATCCATCATTGTAATTTCACCACTAAATCAAGGTAGATCACCATAACAGTCACGATAAATCATGCTCTTTGCACAACTATTCCCGAGGATGAACCAGAAAATGAAGTTAGAGGACTTCAGAACCTCTCTGCTCCATCAGCAGGATACTGAGCACCAAGTGCATCCCGATGGCACGAAGACGACGTGATGAGTGGAATCACTCATCTCGCCTCAGATTCACAGGCTTGCATGGCTCGTGCCAAGAGCTGTGCCTCTGGCCCTGCTTTTCTACAGCTGAGGAACTTACTTCTTGGTCATCCTTTCTGTTTATTTCTCATCCTGAAAGCCCAGGTTCAGTGTTTCTTATTTAAAGGCAGATGGTATCTAAAGAAAACAGCTCCTTACACTGTTCCCTCTGCAAACCCTCATGTTAAATAGAGCACTGAATACGAATAACCACACAGTCATGGCAGCCATGACTAAAGCCAAAGACCTCACCATTGGAGGTC
Organism: Balaeniceps rex; assembly: GCA_013401315.1. NCBI lineage: Eukaryota > Metazoa > Chordata > Aves > Pelecaniformes > Balaenicipitidae > Balaeniceps > Balaeniceps rex. The sequence goes on from VYZW01010319.1 coordinate 141,532, forward strand.
AGGTAAGACCCCTTGGCGCTGTCCATATTTATCAACACCCTAATAAATTGGTCTGTAAGGAAGTTTACGATGGGGCAATACATCCTCTTGGGGGCCATTAAGGCTCCCATATCACTTCTGATATCTCATCATATGTTGCTTAAGGGCAAAAATCTTGATAGTACTAAGAAGATGGATTTGCTTTGGCCAAATTCAAGACTGAGGGTCTACGTGGTCTTTTCCTGACTTTCCTCTGTAATTTCAATTCTGTTAGACACTGTTCTTCAGTGTTACATGCCACAGATGGCTGCCTACCCCAGAAATGTGAAGAAAGCTCTTAGGAATATAAAAAGCAAAAATCTTACGTAAGTTTCTCAGCCCAAAAGTTGAGCAAATAAGTGCTGAAGTATCCTGTTGACTGCTCTAGGACTCTCTGGAGGAAAAAATAAATAGTCATGCTAATGTATAACATTGTCTTTTCCATGTAGTTTTTATGATGGAGCATGCTTAAAGTTCACCAACCAAAGCTCTCAGCAGCTCATATAAGACATGTACAGGATTCATCATCTGAGAAATGGGGAAACCGAGTTTCACAGGTATGCAATGCTGTTGTACAGGATGTCAGTGGCAGGACCTTTTCCCTCTATCCACTAGGCATGGTTTCCTCCTAAAGACCATGAAGGGAATGGAACAAGGTCCCTCGAGAGGACAGTAAAGATGGTAAATTTCCCTCATCATGGTCCAAATGAGAAGTACAGTAAAGGCGATACATCACAGCTAGATTCCCCACTCTCCCGCAAGCTACCAGAGGGCTCCCATCACTCTTGGTCATCTTTCTCACATTCATTTTAATCAAGTCTCTGTCATTTTCAGGTTCGGGTACAGCACGCTCGGCGCGACCTGCCTTTGGCTCTGTGTCAGTGGTGTCATATTATCCATCCGTGTTACAATGGTAATGCTTGATAGCCAGGAAGGTCATTTCATCTCTAATAATTCCCCCCAAAGGGGATATGAAGGTAGAATGATTATGGAGTCATATACCTTCTTGCAGAATACCTCATCCTCTTTGTTGCTAGATTATTTAAATGATAAATGGAAATTGGCCAAGGGAAAATCACTTAGAAATGAATTGTGGTCATAAGCCATAGGAAACACATCAGGTTTCCAGAAAGACAAAATAAAAACCATCAAAGGCTCCTCTCTTTCCTAGACACAGCCTAAAAACATCTGTTTAAAGTATTTTAGATTTAACACCACGTACCTGTTATTAGGGAGGGAACTACCATGAGGCAGGGTACTGGTTCTGCAGAGGTCCATCACTGCAGGAATGGCCCAATAAACTGAGACAACTCATCGAAACCTGGACCTGGTACTCTGATGATCTAGAAAGAAGGCATGTGTACAGCTAGGCTCTGTAAGCCAGAGGTGCTCACCTGCTAATCTTAGACTATGCCAAGCTAAGAGGAAGCAGAGATGCTCCGATACAGCTCAAAAAACCCTGGGAGCTGAGATCTGGGCTCTTTTCAACACAGGATGACAATACTGTAATTGTAAAAAAAAAAAAAATAATTAAAAAATGTATTATAATCTTTTTTCACACTGTCATCTAAAGTTGTGCTTTCGCTACTGCCTTTGTTCACGTTCTTTGAAATACAAGTAAATACCTCTTATAATCATCTCTCTACGTAGTCAGCTGGGAGACGCGAGCAGGGGAGTGCCGGTGAGGATGGAGAGGTTCATCCCCTAACTCTGCCACTGCGCAGCCGAGTAGCCTTGGGCTACCCAGCCTAGCATCGCAAAGCTGTCTCAGATCTCCTGATTGTAACACGAGGATTGTAATAACACTGCTGTGGCTCCGCGATGCTTAATTAACATTTGGGAAGATCTCTGCATGGTACATGCACTGTCAAAATGCCAACACCTTTGCCACGTTGCTTACAAGATAAGAAAATGACAGCAGGTAGGTTGTGGCCGTGCCGGGCCAGCCTGCGCTGCGCTGAGCGGTCCTCACCGGGACCACGTACACGCTTGTCTGTCTGCTCGTGCCCATCTATTGTCTCTTGACTAATGTTTAAATCATAAGCTCTTTAATGCAGAGGCATTTCTTGCTCGGGATCAGTGCAGTGTGGGATCCTGGGTCGTGGCTAAAACTCAGAGGCATTGCAGGAGTACAAATATTATCAGTGTAAACGGTTGCTCTGCTTTGCGGCATAGGTGTAGTTTGTGGGCAGGTACTGAAATCCACCTGCTTTCCCCCCCTCTCTGTTTCTTCTTTATTGACAGCTTAATCACCTTTACGTCTCCTGCTTATCTTGGAGGATTTTCTATGAATTGCATTCACTTACTCCCACTGTGTCAATATCTACACTTTGCTAATTAACCGCCTGGTGGACACGGTTACAAGCCACAATAAATATTTTCTGTATCAGAGAATAATCATGATGCTGCCACTTGACCTGAGGGTTTTCATATCTTTTGATGTTGGGGTTTGGTTTTTTTTTTCTTTTCTTTTTTGGTCTTAAGACTCTGTTAGCTGTCTCACTGCAAATGCAAACAGATGTTTCACATCTTATGACTCAATGACCCATTCCACAAACCTAAAACAATAAAACTTCAGGCACTGATGTTTCTATCAAATGAAAAGTCCGTCTACTCCTTTCAGCCCAGTACAAAAGATGAAGAAAATAAAGGTTAGCCTAGGGGAGCTTAGTCTCCAAAAACCACCGAATCCTTGGAGACTACCAACAATATTAGTAATTACTGCTCAAAGCAAAGCTGAGTTGGCATGGAGACCACCAAGAGCTAGGTCTTTAAGAGATCAGCTCCTATTCAACACATATATTAAGTGCTGTATTAAGCACCTACTGAACCCCAGAAAAAATATAATCACAGAATTACTTCTAAATGGACTTTTTTAGTTTTTCATAAGTCAAGAAAGGGGGTCATGAATAGAAAGGGCAAAAATCAGCATGGAGAAACATTTACCTCAGCCTCTCTGGGTGCCATTAATCACCCTTTCTGCAAAGCCTTGTACAATAGCCATTAAAATTTAAGACAGGAGAAATTGCTGCTATTCCTACAGCTACAGCTACTGCCGCTGCTACTACTCTTAATTAAGGTCTGAGAGCAGTTAAACATTTAAATATGATAAGGCTTAGAGGTGAGCTGACTTGCCAAATGGAGAAAGAAAACATTGTCAAACAGAATCAGGGAGAGGAGCCCAGGCAGCGAGAGATGCGGGATGCGCTGCCAAGCGCCTGCGCTGGGACCGGCAGCGTCTCCTGAGAAGCGAAGCCAAAGTTATGCTCCGTCTCAAGCAGGAAATATGAACGCAAATGATGGTTCTGAAAAGGCTTTTCTGCTCGGGCACCATGAGACATGTCTCAGTGGAGATGGCGTTTGTGAGGGCCACCTAATGCAGGAAAGCAAGGAGGTGCTGAACAAAACCGCGGGGATCCTTCCCTGGAGAAAAGCCCCGGGCCAAGAGCTAGTATGAAACAAAGAATAAGAGCCACAGCCAGAGGCTCCACATTTTCAGGTCCAGGAACCCGGGTCTGGAAAACCTCTGGGTGATGAAGGGGGTTCGGTACCATCGCCCAGCACAAACAACTCGAAATAGCTTGTGCTCAGGAGCGGCTCTGAGCATTACCCGGGAAGTTAGCGTCATATCGTATAATCCACATTTGCTTTATGATGACACAGTGTCTTCCCTGCTGGATATTTTACCTTTCAAGCAGTAAGACAATAAACTGCAGTCCCTGACAAGAAATGTTTTCATTGCTGTTGTTTTAGAAACACATGTTTTCTCATTCACTATCAGCGCCGCCTAAATCAGAAGAGGTGACTTTCACAATAAATCAGATAAGAACGGCTCAGAACTGATACCTGCCGGCTTGTTTTCACCCTTAATGGTGCTCCTGAGGCAGGCTGAGATGCCTTTTCCCAGAGCAGCCCAGAGGATGGGCGTGAGGAGGCCGGCGGGGCACCGGCAGAGCCGGACCGCAGCATTACGGCGATCCCCGGACTGGCGTGGGTGATCATCACGCGCCTGTGCTAAGCACCTCTCACGCTGTGATGAATGACACTGCATAAAGGAGAGCAGTATGGGAAGTATGCAGAGAAATACATGAGAAATTAACTATTTCTGAGCCTGAAAAAGCGCACTGCTGAACAGCACTCTTTAAAGTCATCGCGAACCTACGGTACAAACGCAGCCGCTGGCAAGTGGGCTTTTGCCCTAGTGATAAGTACGGACTTCTGGCTGCCAAACTGAAGACGTAGATGCTGAATAAAAATCCAGTGCTGCAGTTTTGATGCTCGCAGTTAAGGGCTGAGGACTCTCCCCCCTTCATCTCCAATATCCTGGGCTACGCAGGATGAGTTAAACATAAATGACCAACAGAATCATCATCTTCAAGCATCTCAGCAGATGTTTGCCCAGCTGGGGATGAGCACAGGTTGTCTCAGCAGCTGTGAGTCTGCACTGCACACCTGCACTCTGCATCCACAGATAAACGCTAACCCTGCAATGCTCCTCTGCTCGGTTGTTTGTGAGGGTTCTGGGAGGATGAAAGAAGGGTAAAAGCTGTGCACTACAGCTCTTCATCACAGACTGCCGCAGCTGGAGAAGCACCACGCCGCAGCGAGGCATTAGTAAGGATGCCTGAGAGGAGCAGGTGGGTGGTGATTAGAGTTACTCCTTCTCTTGCCCTGGGTGAATCTTTCCTGTGCTAAAAGAACGTTTCTTACACGCAGGCAGATAACTTATTCTTTCCATTGTACGCTGCCCTCATTTTTCCCCATGCACAGTGGATCCAGCTTCTCCCCTCACAGCAATGGGTTTGTTCAGATGCCTCAGTCCCACGGGGTCCCAGGGACCGTGCCCTGGGACAGAGTCGATGCTCTCATTTTCCCCAATTCCTGCCTCCCCAGGAGCCCAGCGAGACCTGCCAGGCCAGCAGCCAGAGCTAGGGCATCTTCTGCACTGCCTCTGCGTGCCAGAGCTACATCGGGTGTCCTTTCCCACCGGGCCCCAGATCAACCAACCGTATGTTACAAACCCTTCCAGGAGCAGCTTCCATCGTGCACGCTGACTGGTGGGACCGACTCAAACTAAAGTCAGTGCCGACACTGGGAAGGATGCATCTCTTCACACATTCAAACGCCAGTTCCCACCTGCTGCGGTGCACACAAAAACCTTCACAGGGAGAAGTTCAAGTGTCTGCAGGAGTCATTAGCTCCAAAGAGCGAGAGCTCATGTGCTTGGGTGCAGGAATGCAGTGGAAAGGCACGTGCAGGTCAGGAGCTCCGCAGCAATCTTGCCCCTATGGGAAGGGCATCCCTTGCCCTCATGTGATCATTACCTTCTCCTCATACTGTCGCTGTGCTGCTGGTCATAAGGCACCTTACTCAGACACCAGCTTCCACTTGGAGCCTTTACAACCTCTTATCCAGAGCACGTCTGAATTTTTAAAAGTTCTGCATTATGTCTCCTTGCATTTCGTATTCAGCTACACAACCGGAGCTGTTGCCTGTGCTCTCATTATCTCAGACCTCCATTAACATAACATCTTCCCTGATCTTGAGGAATTAAAGCTCACGGTGAACCCTGCTGCGAAAATCAGCATCTTCCCTGACCACATCACCACTTTGCACAGCCTTCCCATAGCCCCGATCCCCGTCGCACCAAATATAACCTGCACATCTCTGCACGTGTTCTCCACGCGACTGATCATCACTCCCAGTCCAAGCTGACGCTCACTTTTTTTAGCCCAATGGTGCAAGCCTCTGCTGTCCTATTCCCCAGGAAACTCTTTCTTACTTTCTCTCCTCACCCCTCATGATTATACAGTCTTTGTAAGCATTCACTTTGTTGTTCTCCCCAAACACTTCCTTAAGGTGCCAGTTTGTGCTACAAAAAGATAGACGTTGATTAGACGGCTGATGTGTTGCAAACAGCATCTAAAAAGATGACTAGCATGTCCAGACCACGGTCTCATTATCCTCTACTTTTCCACCTCAATGTCTGCATTTCTGTTTGTCTCGTCTGTTAAATTAAAAGTTTTGGAAGGTGGAGACAAGCTTTTTGTACAGCAACATGCACATCACGGTCCTGCTCCACACCCAGAATCTGTGGCTGGTGCTATGGTAGTAACAGGGAAATTGCTTTTTCCCCCTTCGGGTACAGCTTCCCATGCAGTGCAGGGATGCCATCTCTCCCAGATGCCTTCTGCTGGCTTCTCCTCCTGTCCAACCCCTGTTTGTTTCTTGTCCAGTGCCCACTCTCCATTTCAACCTTCTTCCCTTCTCTGTTTTCACCTGTCCCCAATTTTTTGTCTCCCTCTGGAGTTTTTGTCCATCTGCCTTTCCACCATTCAATCCCCTTGCCCCCATCACTCATGGCTCACCAAAAGCCCAACTTGTTTATGCCATCTCCTGGTCGCTGGTCCTGCTCTGCCTCCCTGTTGCATTCCCGCTTCCCTGGCTCTCCTGCCTCCCTGTTCGGTCTTTCCACTGACAGTCCACGTCGCTCACTCTCTGCTCATCTCTTGAAACACGGGCACATCTCACACAGATGGAAATCAAAATATATGAAAAGAGGAATGGGGGATAAGACAAGACCCATTGCCTGTCTCATCCAGCACACTTCCGCTGGCACCAGCTGTTCCGGACAAGAGTATTAAAATCCCATGAGCAGCCCTAGGATTCAACCCCCCCCAACAGGAACATTCAGCTGTAACCCCTAATAGTTACAGATCATTCTGTGTCTTAAGGCAGGAGATTTTATGTGTCTGTATTAAAACATTATCATTCAAGACATGGCTATCTCATTACCGTACCCAGATGTGGGAAGTACAGCAGGACTGGCTGCTTTTCCAGATCGTGACTTAATGCAAGCAGAGGGATCAGGGTCTGTATTGGAGCAGGGGCGGCAAAATCCCAGCTCCAGGGGAAAGACACATAAACATTGCTTTTGTGTGCTGAGGGACAAAGCGGCATCCTGGTGACTTGCTTTAGGACATGAGGACAACGCTCGGTCCTTAGGAGCGTCCCAGAGAGCCTATCCTAACCCAGACATCCCTAATACCCGCAAAAGGACCCAACAACTGCCACAAATTCACTTTGATTTTTGCCGAACCCCCAACTTCACCGTCCCGTCTGACTGCACAGCACGTGAAAGGGCAGTTGGCATCCGAGAGTGACTCTGCTGTCACCGAGAGCTGGCTCCTCTCGCCCGTATCACCTACCGCTCGTGAGCATCCCACGCTGCCGGGGCCTGGGAACCCCGCTGTAATTGGGGTTTTGCTACGACTCTGGACTGAGCTTCCAGGTTGTAGCAAACTCAGGCCCATGACTTAGAGATCTCATTAAAAAAAAAAAAGCTTTGCACAGCTCTAATTTTCACTTCAACATTTGCTTTACACCTCCAGGCTTACTAGAAAGCTGTATTTGTACCGGCAGAGACCTTAATTTGTATACAGAAACAAAACAAAAAATCAAAATTAAACATATGAATTCAATTGCTGAAAAACACCCTTTTACTAAGGGTTCAAATGTAATGACACTATCATTTAGAATAGCCTCGTGTGGGTGTGTGCCTACCAAGAGCCGTGAGAGGAAAATAAACCACGTTAAAATGCAATTCCTCTAGTAGTTTCTGAGACGCAATCAAAACCTTACAACAGAAGACAGGATTCTAGCTCAATAATATCTATAGATTGGGTAGTCCCAAATGGCTCACGTGGAATTTTTATTCCAATCTAAAGGTGGAAATAATCTTTATGTATACATGTGCACACGTACAGTCTTCACCGCTGGAATTGCCGAGTGCCTCACGCTTGGATTCTTGTCCTTGTACAGCCCCTGAAAAACTGGAAATTTAGGATGGGAGGCAGAGATTAAGACACAGGCATTAATGCCACCCATTCGTAAGCACCCTACCTAACTGGTTTTGATAGCAGGCTGCTCTCCACAGGTCACCTCCCAGGACAGACACTGCAGGGTCACCGGTGTTGGGAATAAGGGGGATCCAGCTGGTGTAATGTATGGGAGTCCTCAAAGCACTGGTGGCAAAGCTTCCACTAAAGGGCTTTAACGAAACTGAGGAGTCATGGTGCAAAAGTAAAGAACTTCTCTTGAAATAACAACTGTTCAATAGAAACAAAGCCAAAAAAGGGAATAAATGGTCAGTACTCGCAGTGGAGGAGGTTATCTGCAGGGATCTGCACTGCTCAGTGCTGCCCAGCGGATTTGTATTTGAAATGGGAAACACGCTGGTTTGGCCTGCAGCTCGCAGACATGTTCAACTGGAAACGGTACAGAAAGAGCACAGATGTGACCATGGCTGTCACAGGGCTCCCGTCCAAGAAGCCATTACCTGGGCCGGGATTCCCTACCCCTGGGAAAGAGATACACAAGAAGGCTATAAAATCAGGAATGTCTTGTAGGAAAAATAAAGGGGACAATTATTTACTGTTTCCCACAATACAAGAAGTGGGAGACATCACTGTCTGGAAATGATTAGCAGCAGGTTCAAAAGAAACTCAAGAAAGCACTTTTTCCCATGCTGCACAGTTAAGCTAAAGCACAACTGCACCCAAAACGCCTTCTGCTGGCAGACGGTGCTGTCGGTCACTGAAGCCCAAAGGGTGGAAGTTCTTTTTTATATTAAATAGAAACATGCTGGAGAATATTCCCCAGGCACGTGTGGGAATGGGCTTAGTCAAGCCTTCAGAAGACGGCACTTCCACCATAGCCCCTCCGTCAAGTCCAGCACCCTGAGTAAATCCTGTACACTCACAGCTTCAGCAGTGCAAGGACCTGCGAGGTACCATGAGAAATCCCGGCCCCTCACTCCTTGTCTCTCCAAGTCCCTGTGTCTGAGCGGAGGCCATGACTTCCCCCTCATCATCCAGCAGGCTTCGGTCAGCCTGCTCCAGTGATGCTTGCACCGACCAGGACATCCACAACTGGAGAGCAAAGTATTAGCAGGATTATGCTCTGAAAACAAATCCTAAATACCCATCACATCTAGTATCTTCTGGCTTATCCAGCCAGAGCTGCTATGATACTGCTGCCACAGCATCTGTGGCGAAGATACCAGGAGACCCTGCAAGTATTCCCAGGCAATCTCCACGCATTTTTCAGTCCGATCTGCTCCTGGTGGCTGGGCTCACCCATGCACATGACTCACCCCCGGAACGTTAGGAAGCATGAAGCAGAAAAACATCCATAAAGGATTAGATCACAATCCCAGTGACAGCACTGACGATTACTAAGGGGGGCAGAAAAAAGGCTCGTATTAAAGACTTTTGCTAGGATGAGTATTTTGCAGCATTTAAAATTCTTTGAAGACTAAGTCTGTGTTAAAAGATACCCTTGCTCAGAAAAAGACAACCTTTGGCCGGTATTATATGATACAGCAATGTGGCCATCTGGATTTTGCCTTCAATCATTTTCATTGATTCAGAGGCATTTTAAAATGCTTAAGTTACTACATCGGATTTAAATTTCAGATCAATGTTGTCTTTGCAGAACTGCTCTGTCTTAAAACACGGCTGAGCAAACCCTGCGCAGTGGCAGCGAGGGGCTGTGCCGGGCCGGCGCTGGGGCTGGCACCTCTCTGATTCAGGCAGCTATTGACAGTGTCCTCTCAAAACTTGTCACGTTAATTCTGCTTGCAACCTTCAAGGTCTCAGATGTCTTGGATGGCACAAGGTCTTCGCACATCAAATTCTTCTACCGGCAACAGCAAAGACAGCTCCAATTACCACCTTCTTGGCAACTCATTAACTAGAGCCAAACAGCCTGAGAGTAGCGTGGTTGGGTCTGCGGGTGGTTGGCATCTGCTTCCCTTTCACGTCCGTGCGGTGCGGTCAGACGGCCCGTACCATGCTTGCTGTCTACATCGCCTGAACTGCTGCACCTCACCTTGGCTGCTCCGCTCCTCCTCCTCCTCATCCCGGGCACTCCGTGTGCCGAGCTGGCACGGTATGGGTCCAGCCCCTGCTTTAGTGGGCAAAGCAGAAATCCGCCAGGTGCCCCGCTGGGAACCATCTTTGTGCTCAACATAATCAGCCATGGGCTCCTGCTAAATTATCTGCTTCATACAGTGAAGGTGAACTTCTCCATCACACCCCCGACATTACCCCGCGTGGCCTGGCCTCCCAGCCCAAGGGTTTCCTTCCCCCCGCCGTGCCAAGCCTTCGGAGCACGTTCGGCTGCAGCCTTTGGTTGAGGCTTGCTCCTTCTCCTCTGCTCCTGTCCACTGCTTTGCAAGAAGTCCCTACAGAGGGGATATTTGTTCAATCCCCTGGTGCCTCTTTTCCAGCGCTTATGCAGGGAATGATGCTAATTACCGCATTACATCCCGCAGCTTGAAAGGAATTCGCAATGAAGCTGGCAGAACTGGACTGAACACCAAATAGGAAAGTGAAACTTGACTGTCGGCGGAGCCGTGACACCACCACAGGGCATAATTCAGCCAAACGCACCTGCCTCCGTGGGTCCTTTGCCCCCATAGTAAAAGAAATGAAGATTTAGTGATAAGCCACAGTCTTGCACTGGTAACAAGAAATACAGCTCCTCCTGGCTGTAAGGGGCTGCTGAAGCTGAACCGTAAAGGCTTCTGCTAAATCACATGTGGACGGGTCTCAACCGGGATTATATTTTTCCTTCCGTATTTTGGTACAAAAGAGATACTCTTTCACAAAGCTGGAATGCGAAGAAACGCTTCGTCCTTTCAAGCTGCACACAGTCACTAAAGCTTTGTTGTTTCCTTAAATACCTAACATCAAAAATTCGGAAGTTGGAGGCATTATCATTTCCCCAAGCTTTCAGGGCTGTTCTACGGGGGTAAATCTCTGGCTGATGTGTAGAAAGCCAGCAAACCTTAAAATAATTTTAGGAGATCCTTCCTCTTTTCCTGCAGCAACATGCATTTAGGGATTAGTATCCAGGGCACCTATCATGACAGTCTTTAATCAGGATCAATAGAAGGAGAAATGCATAATTGCTACATTGATGAGAACAACCTGACCTTTCCACAAGAACTGCAGGGACAAGGGAGCATTTAAAGAAAGTTTCGGTAAGTTTTCATAAAACGAATTTCAAATTTGCAGAAAGTTCTCAGCTATATATAGCTCGGGACGGGGGAGCAGACATCAAACAACCGCATATGCAAAGGGCCTCTGGCCAGCTTCTGGTCCAACTCCACCACGCAGCCCATCTCCCAGCTTGTTTGTACGGCAGCCCAAGGTGAAAATACAAGATCAAGTGGGGGAAAAAATAATAATAATCTACTGCTGCAGACGCAGAGAGCTCTCAGGCAGGTCGAGCCTCCTCGCCAGCGCAGCGGGGTGAGAGGCATGGCTCTCGGGAGCCGGGGCTGCCGCCGGCCCAGCACCCCCTGCCTCTGGAGGGATGGCCCGGGAGGTGCCTTTGCCTCCTCAGCAGAGGAAAACGCAGAAACGGAGGCAAAACTCTGCCCCAGCAGCTCTAGAGCCGCTACGGCAGCAGAAAGGCAGGGCTGACCCTGATGCTTTGAGAAGGCACACTATCGCTGCGGTACCCAGGGCATCAGCAGAATAACTCCCTCGGAGAAGTACACAGCTAATTAATTCCCCACGTACTGTGCCCTGTATGTGCTGCCGAGCAGCCGCCATTGCAACCAGAAATTAGTCCATGTGTGAATATGACCGAGTAGGCAGGAGCTGACTTATCTCTCACCAACTCCCAGCCACCCATCATCATGGCAACACCAGCCCTAATGAGAATTTATGACAAGGCAGGGAATTTATGACAGCCAGGGAAGCTCACCTGGGCTGGAGGACAGGTCGTGCACCAGGACCTCGGCATTTGCTTTGCTGAGAGGGCAGGCGTGCATTTTGCTTCTCCAGGGGAAAGGGACAAGTGGTGCTAGCATAAATCAGAGCGTGGAAGTGCTCAGTCTGCTTCAAGCACCCAAAACACTTTGTTCCCCAACAGCTATGACCAAACAGCATGTGGGGGCTGGTCAAGACAGTCCCTCCCCAACCTTTTGCTGGAGGTCAGCACCATTTGCTGTGAATCCCTGGGCTTAGCTTTCCTCTCCTCCTTGCTCTACGTGGGAACCCACGCAGGGATGAAGCCAGAAGTATGGTGGTCTTCATGATGGTAGGGGAGGACCTATGTGGAGCACCTCATGTCTACCTGGGTATGGCCCGGGGCTTGGGCAGCAGCCTGAAAGGCATTCCAGGAGATCTAACTGTAGTAGCAATCAGAGTGAGGAACTGTATAATCTTTCCCAATAGGTGATTTTACAAGCAATTATAGAATTACTGCTTTCAAGATTGGCATAAAAGTACCATAAAACTGTGCCAAACTGAGCTCAGGAGTTAAAAACTCTTGGAAACCTTTGATACAGGCAAGAGGTGGGACGGGCTCGTATCTGCAGCGCTTGGAGGGGACTCAGTGACAGAGGCTCAATTTTTTTTACTCTGCTGCAGGTTTTCTGGATGGTACCAAATGCATCATTTATCCCCATTTCCAAAATGGGAATAACCTATTTCTATTAATCTGCAGCAGCACCGTAAGCTGCTGGAGGCTGCTGTACGTTGCCCAGTACGATGGGGTGTCTAGCCCCGTTAGAATAAAAACCCCAGCATTAATAAGTGTTGTCGTCAGTGCAGGGCTTGTATGACACGCTCAGACTTTGAAAATTCCTAACAAATTCAGCAGCAAGGCTCTGTCTTGCACTGTCAGTATATTTGGTTTAAAACCTATTATAGACAGATAAATAGTTATTACAAAGTATACGTTATATATAACATATACACACACACACAGAGAGTTTTTCTTTAAAGCATCTCCGTTACATTTCTTCTTTAAGTGCTATTGCTTTTCCCGTGCAACTTCAAACCCAGAACGAGGTGTTTTAAAGCAAGGAAATTATGACCAAAGGTATAAATACATCTTAGCATACTACTGACTGACAACATGAGCTTCATTTTCATGCTTTATAACACCACCTGAATCACTAAATATATTTCTGTTCTTGTAAGACAGCATTCCCCATCACTTTTATTTGTGAATAAAAGGCAGAAAGATGCACGCACACTACTGGAATCAGGAATAAATTATTTCGGCAGAGTCCATTACTCTGGGAAGCAGCCTGAATACCAAGCCTGCCACATAACTACAGACCAAGACTAACGCTATTTCACCACCAGCATTTGCAACGTATGTCCCAGACTCCCAAGTCACCTCTGCTGAGCACAAGTCGAAGCACCAGCACCGCGACTCCTCCCGTTGCCCCCGCAGGCCCTGGGTCCAGCACCAAGGGGCTCATTCTGCTGCCACGTGCTGAGCAGCAGCCCCACACTTGGATTTCAACCCACCAGCCTGGTGGGTTTCAACCCACCAACCATCGCCACAAGACAGTTGCTGCTGCATCCTGAGATGTGCCAACGCCCAACAGACCCAGCGCCAGTGCTCTCGTTGCGTGCCTGGGCACACACAGCCCCACGGGCACCTCAAACAAGGGGCACTGGGAAGGGTTGGGATCCCCGAGAGTTCCCTAAGAGGCAGGACACTTCCCTGGGGGTGAGGGAGCACACTGGTATTTTTTGAAGAAAAAACAGGGAGCAGTTAAGGAGAACAGCACTGGAAAAATAATTTTTTTCATCTAAATATGCAACCAGAACTATTACTTTAAAAATACTGAGTGATAGCCAAGAGAATCACCAATACTTCATTCAGTCACTCTGCTTTTACAGTACATCCCTTCTTTCTCAAGTCAGGGCTCCCACCAAACCTGCCCAAGGCAGAAGTTGCGGGTGGCTCTGCCGTGCTGCCCACACCACCCAGCCGCCGCTCTGCCACCCCCGTGTGCAAGCTCCCGGCTGGCCAAGAGCACCACAGACCCCAACAGCAGCCGTGCTCAGACCCCAGGGCTGCAGCTCTGGCCATGCTGCCAAGCCTGCCTCCAGCTCTTTCCCTGAGATTTGGTGCAACCATGTTGACCGCAGCTGACCCGATGGCTCCTTCCAGCCACACATGTGCTGGGGATCCCCCAGCTTTGGTTCCCGTTGGGGGTGCCTGGTTTGCGCGAGGTTTGGGCACAGAATGGATGATGTATCCAAGCAGCGCCCAACAATGTCAACTAATGACAATGATGTATGGAGTCAGGTCCTCGCTGCTACACCTGCATTGTAATCCACGTTCATCTTTCATTGAACGCAAGAACAAACCTGTCTGATTTACATCTCTCACGCCCAACAGGGAACGTGGAACGATCACCGTTTGGTGTCAGCCCTGTTCCAGCCATGATGCTGAAGGTCAAAAAAAGCTATGGGCAATAGGTACAAGAGCACTGCCTGGGTTTAAGGAGCCCAAGTCCTATTGCCTAAGGTGTTTGCGATCATTTATTTCAAATGCTGCTCTGGTTCTGAGGACTATATAAATAATCATAGCCACCGCATCTTTCCTGTCTATCCTCTACTTAACTGCCTTTTTCACTCCAGTCTTCCCATCAGCAAAGGATACCTTCAGGGTATCCTCGTATTTCTAAATATCCCAGAAATTGCAGATGATTTACTCTCACAGTCCTAATGTAGCTCAATCCATTCTCATTTTCTATTCATGACAGCAGTAGTTTGCTAAAGAACATTGGCTCCTATCAGTTCATATCGCTCATGACAACTTTACAGTATCTGATATAATTTCTAATTTTTGTGCCTCGAATGGCAATGCGCATCCCAGCAGCTGCGTGTTCCAGGGAAGCGTGAAGGCACAGTCTGCATCCTGCCACCAGATGGTACTCCATATGGACACAGCAGAGGAGGACATACTGGTGCTGCATCACCAGTGGCAATCCAGGCCCTTCCCCCTCACCATATTCTCTCTAAAGGCTGTACATGGTGTTGGGAATCGCTTAGCCCAAGTTCTCTGCTCATTTCTGCATGCTGCATAGACTCAAAACCTGGCAGAGGCCACTTCACTTGGTGCATTTTTCTGTTTCAAGGAGTCGCAGGCAAGTGTGGCAACCCTGTTTGTGTGCACTCTCCCCCGTGCTGGGTTTCTGAACTTGCGCCGTTTCCACTTCGCCTGCGAGCTCCTGAGCACCATCAGTATAGCTAGAAACCCCATGTGGAGATAGATGACATTTCTCCAGGGACACACGTGTCCCTGTATGCTTTGGAGGCCACAGGCCAGCTGCCATTTGGGTGGTGCAGAAAAGCAAAGCCCTGCCTGCTGCTGGCCAGAAGAGAACCTGGCCTCTGCTCGTTCTGCCAGTGCAGAAGAGGGAATCCCAGGGTACTAGCCAGATCCCCATTTCTGTAATTACTTATTGACCCGAACATCTTCACTCATACCTTCAGGTAGGAAATCTGTTTGACGTTCTGGAGCAGAATCGTCCAGACAGCACGATTGGACTGTCACCAAGGAGATTATTTCTCAGTGAAGTAACTTACCCATCCCTGCATGAGCTATGGATCTGACAAACCTGGTACTGGAAGGTCCTCAGTACACTTCCACGGCGGTTACTTACTTCCACGCACAGGCAGTGGATTAGTGTTTACTTTCATACGCAGAGACCAAGACTTGTACACCCAGGTTTCTTCCAGAGCGCCTGTGCTACAAAGCACATCCCATACCCCTCTTCCTCCGGTTCCCGGCGACTGACGGCACTAAACACAAAGGAATAACAACCAAGTATGTGCCTGGAGGCTGGACTCAGAAGAGGGGCATGTCTACTTTTTTGCTGCATGAGGAAACAGAGCATCTTCTGCACCATCCAAAAAAGCCTGCTAATAATATACGTACATAGATGAGCTTTCCTTTAAAGCAAATACCAGTGGTCACCGGCACAGTGACCACTGCAAGAGGACGACAGTGGTGCAACCAGCATCAAGTACTACAAAATCCTGACTCATGACCTCAAAATGCTTGAGTTCAGCTAAATAAGTATAAAGAAAATAAATGTCGGGCTCTTATTCACTTTCCTATTCCTGAGCCTTGAGGATCCATTTTCTTCTCACGTACAAGAGCTCTCATGCAAGCCCATCTACATGTATTTGTTGTAACCACACCATCCCCTGGTGCAGGAGCTGGGCGTGCAGCAGCTCCAACCCCTCTGCAAGCAGCCGCTTCAGTGCCACGAGGAGAACACATCATCTGCTCCAGCAGCCAGGTCTACTGCTGACCCTTGCCCAAGCCTGGTCTGCCTCGTGTTCTGCTCATTGACACCTGACGGGCTGCCAAGACAACGCAAGCCTGGAAGCGATGCGTGGTCCTCTGTGAGGGGCCGAGGAAGGGAAAGAGTCAGGCATGTGCCTGATCAAGTGCTCGCTCCCGAGAACCTCCCCTGCTAGAGGAACTGCTGAGACTTTGTCGTCTGAAATCCCACCGGGCAGCAAAACAGCCCGACAGCTCAGCACCGACGCAGGACAGCTTTCCCATGAAAAGGAGCTCCCAACCCCGGCACTGCGGTCCTGCGACTCCCACCACCCCCTGAGTGTGGAGGGAGCCACCCAGGCATTAGATCCCCTTTGATCTTTTCTGGAATAAAAGGCTAAAAAAGAACAGATTGTTTTCCTTAAATGCAGGGGGGGGAAGGAGCGAGGGCGAGGATGAGCAAAATTGGCCTGCTAGGTTCATCTCAACCATAAGAAAAAGTCTTTTTAACTTCTCTTAATGAGGACTACTTTTTCCAGATACTACCTAATTATTGCAAATTGCTTCATCTTTTAATTGTTACTGCAAGGCAACTAAACATTGTTACGTTGATTGCTCAAGAGTGGATTGTTAATGGCTTTAATCATTTGATAATCCAGTAATACAATCAATGCAGCTCTGCACCTTGTAGGAATAATTTTTGGATCCACATGCTAGGAAACATAGATTGCCTTACCATATGTCAGCCTCCGTGGGCCGGATTCTGCCAGTCTTCCCCGAGCGCAGCTGTACTCGCACACAGGACCAGCCCCGCAGATTTCCGTGGGAACACCCAAGTAGCAGTGACTCATTTTATATCGGGCCGGCCAAATCGGGTGAGCAAAGGGGAAGCCTACGGATTTGGGTCCTGCGTCGCAGATGGGTGAGCTCTTGTCGTGGGAGAGGGGAGGTAAGTTCACACCTGCGCAGCCGTCACCGGTGCTGGGCTCTTGCTACGGCACGGAGAATTATGCTGTAGAGCACATTTTCGAAGGAGGGTCCTGGAGCTCCAGAGCTGACAAGCGCACAGATGGTGCGAGCTGCCTGCGGTGGGGAGAAAGGAGGTGGCAGGGGCTGATGCTGACGTTGGCAGGGCAGGGGACCCTCTTCCAGAGGCCTCCAGAGATCAGTCACCAGAAGTGCCAGAGCTACTGGAGCAGCGAGGCAGGGCGTCGGGGAGGAGCTGCGTTTCTTACCTTCGTGCCTCTGGTCTCGTTGTTCCTTGGGACTGATCCTGGCAGCTGAGGGCTGATGTAGCTGGAGCCAGGGCATCTCTGCAGCCTGAGATCACTGCTGTATTCTGCAGGGAGTCCCAAAGAAGAAAATCACACTGTTTGGAGAGACAGCTCTTGCACGACGTAAAAATAACAGCATCTGGCCCTTGAGCAGTATTTAGCCCTCACTAAATGAACCTTGGTCCCCACCACTTATCTGTAGGGAAAGCTGAACCCAAGCCCAAGCACTGAGCCGGGCACGGCCATCGCTCCTCGCGGAGAGGGAAGAGGCTCCCCTGCCCAGGTGCCCACCAGCGGCTGCCAGCGTGGCACCGCGTGCCGGTGACAGAGGGAGGAGGGCAGGAGGTTGTGTGCAACCTCCAGGAGACGCGGAGCGGCCCAGGCAAGCGTGCGGCAGCAGCAAGAGGCACGCGGGGAGATGTGGGTGATGGTGCTAGGCAGGAGGAGCTCTGCCTGGAGGTGGAGGCAGTGGGAAGAGGTGTTGCTGCCCAACAGACCAGAGACTTTGGCCACATCACCCTCAGATTTTCGGCTTCAGGCTGAGCGCTTTTGGAAGCTCAGTTGTCCACCAGGGATGCAGGACAGGACGGCTGGGACAGGACAGGCCACCCCTTCCCCTCACTTCGGTTGATACCCCCCATGCAACTGGGAGCAATTCCCGCCGAGGACCACGGGGCTCCCCAAAATGCAACTTTGCGGCATAAAAACACCGCTGGAGGGTGAACCCCTTCAGAGGCGCTGGGAGAGAGTGGCGGAGGTGCGTCACCTGAGACAGGCTCAGTCAAAAAGTCAGTTCTGACAGACAGCAAGGGGACTAATAAACTAAAGAGTAGCTTTGATTTAGTCTTCAAGGAAAAGGAGACAATTAAGAGGCTGTGTAATTCAATAACAGTTAGCAGGAAAAGGAGCTGTCATAGGCAGAGGAACGAACGCCAGTGCCCAGGTACCCCGCAGAGGAGCGGGGCACAGCCACACTCGCCCTCGGGACCAGCGCTGGGCAAGGTCACCCCATGGCCCGTCCCCAGGACCTCAGGGAGGGTAAGGGGAGGCAAAGGGGCGAACATCCCGCTTCTCAGGAGGGCAAGGGGGAAATCAGGATAATCACAGATCAGCTTCCCTTTGCTTTTAACGCCGGATAAAATGAAAGGACATTTAATGAATCAAGCAGGGGAAGCACCCACCAAAAAAACTAAAAAAAAATTACGTTGAAAGTCAAGCAAGCCCCATCCAGGACAAAGCTTGCCAGAGCAATTTAACCCCAACTTTTCTAAAACAACCTCGGATCAGTGGGATTCATTTTTATTAAGGCTTGATTTTCTCATGTGCTAGGAACATATTTTCCATCAGCGGTCAAGGAACAGGCTGACGTTTGCTAGCCAGGGATCTGTGGTGTCAGTCAGGACCAAAACCAAGGGGATGCTCCCAGAAAGCGCTGGCCTTGGAGGCTGTCTCGCTATGGCAAATGGAGCACCCAGCACTGGCAAGCAGCAATCACCCAAAGCAGGCGAGTGAAACGCAAGCTGGTTCTGGCAGTCAGAAGCATAGAACTGAATTAGTGAGGGTTTTTTTTTTCCCTCTGTCACCTCTCCTTTTTCTTAAAGGCAACTTCTACCCCCAACAGAGCAAGGACAACCTGCTAAAGATAAGCTCTTTTGAGGGGCAGAGCTTCTGGTTGCAAGGCGAGACCTCCCAGGGCTGGAGCAGCCAGAGGAGGTGTGAGATGCTGCCACCCACCCTGGCGCCGGGGACCTGACCCTTCAGGTTATCCCCTCGCTCTAGGGACCAGCCCCGCTGCCAGACATGGGCTTTGCACAGCCCGTCTCTGCAAACTGCCCACTTTTATGCTCATGATCAATTGGAGTCCACAGGACTCTGAGCAAATTGCTTGTTGATGCGCCTTCCACCAGAGAGCTGCTGAGCACAACCATGGTTTCACAAATCCAAGCCCCCAGCCTGGCCAGGGCGCTGGGTGGGAAAGCTCTGGGGAAGGGGGGAGTCTTGTTACAGGATCGAGGCCTTAGGAGGTTTTTTTGACAACGCAATATGATATTTTAACTTCATATTTTACACAAATCCTGCCCATTGGTATCGGCAGCTCATCAACAGACGAGGGCTCGGAGACCATCATGTCAGATACTATATCTATCACTAGGAAGATCCTCAGGCAGGTGGCTGGAGCTACACAGATCATCATTTTTATTATCAAAACATCATATGGCTCTTTACATAGCGTAAATAAGATGAAGTACATGAACAAAGATGTGCTGCTGATTAAAGATACATGTGCGTGTACCTCAACAGCTCAGAGTCCAGCGGGCAGAAGCGTTAAGTGGGGTCCTGCCGAGTGCCCTGCGAGGTCAATACAGTTCGATAGTTTTATTAACAACTTGGAAACCGGACCAGGGGTATGCTAATCAAATCTGAGCATTTTACCAGGATGGGAGGGTAGCAAATAATTTGCAGGACAGAAATAAAATACAATACGAGCTTGATAAATTAAAGAAGTGGCCTGCAATCAATACAAAGAGATTCAGCAGGACAAATGCAAAAGATTAACACATAGGAAGGAATAAACAAAAGGACAGAGGCTGTATGGAGATATCTGGCCAAGCAGCTCCACAACAGAGAGCGGTCTGGGGGGATGATTGATCGAACAGAAGTCAATAACATCAGGCTGCTGCAGCCCAGCAAGGTAATTATTCTGCTCTTCCCAGCGCTCGTCAGGCTGCCGTTTGAAGCAGCACGCCCAGATCCGGGCGTCACGTCGTAACAAAGACAGACAAACTGGAAGGAGTTCAGAGAATAACAAAAATGCCAAAAGATTTGGAAAACAAAAAAATCTTTGTACGCGTGTGAAAAATGAAGCGCAAGTGCCAGACCTGACTCTGCTTTTGTTCCCTGCCGTTCCCAGGACCCTGCTGAGGCCGGAGGAGCTGCAGCCCCGAGAAACTGAGGTTGGTCTCAGACACAGTGCGGGGAGAGACATGCTAAATAGCAGGATGCTCCGGATGGGCAAGAGGGATGCAACATAGATGCAGGGATTAATTAGGGCTCATTTTGCCCTTGGTGAAATTGCAGCATTGGGCCAAAGCTCCAGCAGAGAAAATTTAGGGGAAATTTGACGCTGTAGTGCTTCTGAAAATTCAGGCAATGAAAAGCAATAAAGGACCAGAACCCTCCTCTTGGATGGGAGCTGAGACCAACCAGAACACCAGCAAAAAGAAGAAGAAGAAAAAAAGCATACAGTACCCAGGGAAGTCTGTAAAATCACTCTGGTTGGAAATGCTCTACCTACCTCCCTGCCACGTCCGAAACAAGCCCCGTCACGCTCAGCTCCCGCAGGCCCTCCTGGGGAGGGGTGCCTCCCCACGCCGCAGAAAGCCCCAGGCACCCAGGAGCCCCACACCCACTCAGGACTGAGACTCAACTCCCCCCTATAGAAGTAACGTACCACACATATGCAGCTCCCCCTGCCATCAAACCTGGCTGCAATTACAGCAGAAATGAGCTCTCCACCCTTCGGTGATGGCTCAGAACTGACAGAAATCAAAGCTACTTGGCTGCAGCTGGAGGAAGGGCCCACGGGAGCAGCCCCTGCCCCAGACGGCTCTCCCGGCACGGATAGCTGGAGGAGGGAGCAGGAGCTGGAGGAAGGCAGAGCCTGGAGAGGAGCCAGAGCATCGCTCAGTGCTCCAGCATGGAGACGGAGGTCTGCAACTCCGCAGCGCAGTGTGCAGGCTCCTGCCAAAAGCCCAATTGCACCATCTGCCAAATTAATATTCCTATTTTTAATATCTCATTTAAAGGGAAACATTAAGGGGAGAAAGGAGAGAAAAATAGAACACCACCACGCTGATTAGATTGCTAAGCTGTGTAAGGAATCACACCAGACATCGAGTCTGCTCCTTTGCTGTCCTCCCACGATCAATCCTCCCTCCAGAGGTGCAGGGCTGCTGGGTCGAACACAGGGAAATGCACCACTGAACACCATGCTGCCGCTGCCACTGCCACTTAGCAAGGAGAGGAGAGCAGGGAGGCTGGAGAAGATGAATCAACATGGTTCATTTCTTTGTGAGGAGCTGTTGCCCCGTCCGATTTCCATCCTGGAAGCAGCCCCTGCAACCTTGCTTCCCCTGGAAGGCACGTAGGAATTGCACCCTAAAGATGAAAGGGAAAGGGGGGAAAGTGGAGGAGAGAGAGAAAGAAAGATGGAAAATCCCTCCGGTGAACAGAAATGAAACGCAGAAGCCATGTGTCAGGAAGGAGACAGCCTGTGGAGCGGGCAGCAGCAGTTGATGCTGAATTAGCAGGGGAGCGCAAACAAGAGGCAGATGCTGGGAGCCGTGGCGGCGTTGGAAACTGCTGCCGGCTGATGAGCTGGGGCAGGGCCTGATCCTGGCTCCTGGCCAGCCGCGGGGTCCCCTCTCCAAGAGTGGCACCTCCCGAGGCTCGCCCAAGCAGCTCCGGGGCTGAACGGCAGCCACCGCTGCTGATGCTAATGGAATTAAACATTAATATGCTAAACAGAACGAAGAGTGAGAGAGGGGCTTGGATTCCTCTAGGTAGCAGACATGTCTGAGGTTAGTGCCTGCCAACTCTTATTTGCTCTGCGATGTCAAAATCCATGTCCTTATTAGCCAGCCCATTAGTCCCCCGAGGCTAGTAGCCCATTAGTTCTGTCCTGGTCCTCGCCAGCACTTAACGCTCTCAAAGAGGCTCGCTCTCAACGCTGGGCAGAGCGTTTATAGCCCACCTGGGTCCCACCTGGCATCCCCAACCAGGAGCCCTTGCAGGGACCCAGCCTGGATTTCTGAGACTGGGCCAGAAGCGTTACCAAGCCAGCCTCAAACCAAGTGCTCAGGGAGTGCTGGTTTTACCTCTGCCACCCCAGTTTGGTGGTGAGCAGGGTCATCCTGCCATGTTCTTTGTACTCTGAAAGGCGAGATGGGCTTCCTCACCTTCCTCTTCCTCCTCCAAAACATCCTGGGTCTGCTTGGATTCTCTCATCGTTCACTTTACACTATGGATCCTATGGGACAAGGAAACTTGTCTTCTGATTGCCTATAAAACACCGCTCTGTACATAATTAATACTAATAATTAGCAGGCATAACTATTAGAGACAAAAGATTACCAAACCACATCAGTCTGTTAGTCCATTAAGCTCAGCATCTGTTGTGTGTATTAGCACGGCTGCGGCGAGGGATCTCCGGCCGTGACTCCCACCGGCCGGGCAGCAGCTGCAGGAGCTCAGGCCACCGCTGCTGGGGCACTTCGCACCAGCAAAAAGTTCAGCCCGACCACTCTTACCAGTATAAACAGAGATTTGCTGTCAACAGGTTGTGAAGCCCTTTACTAGTGAGACCTGTATCATCATCCCCATCTGCAAGATGGGGAAACTGAGGCATGCAGGACACGCAGGGAGCCGTACGATGGGGCTTGACCTAGGTCAGGCAGCAAGCTGGGAATGTAACCCAGATTTTCTGCAGAGCTCATATTTCCCAGCTTTAAATTAATCCTGATATAAGATTAAAAGGGTGACTAGTGCCTTCTTCACCTCCCCCAAGAGGGGAGTTACTCACTTTCATACTTTTCTTACACTTACATACCAGGCCACAGCAGTGAAATAAATTTTCTCCTCCTGCAACCATCAGAGCAAACAGTCCAAGCTCAGTTTGGAGCCACGTCTTCAGTGTGGATAACTTCCCAAATAAAGATCACCGGAGACACTGGGATGTAGATAGGAGATTTGCCCTAGGACCAGTTTCTTCTACCTCCAGAGTAAATATTCCCCCAGAAGGTCCCCCCTCTGCAGGCAGGATCCTTGATTTATTTCTACTCCCAGACCTCAGATTCAGCAAGGCACTGAAGCGGGTACTTACCTTTAATCAAGCACATTAGTCACCCCATTGAAGTCAATGGGACTTCTCAGGTGCTTAAAGCGAAGAATGTGCTCCGAGTGTGCTGCTAAGCCAAGGGAAGTGGTGGCTGATGAAGACAGAGAAAAAGCAGTCAACAAATGAACCAGAACCATCCGCAAATGACTCCCAACTGGGCAGGCTCCCTTCTATCTCCTTATACTGCTTTGCTTGCTGAAGAATTTTTCATTATGAATACAGAGCTCCTGCTGCTGCTACTGCTTTTAAATGGTGCTTAGTAATGCTAAACCCTTGGGGTACGCCGCAGACACAGCCAGAGCCTCCCGCTCGCTGCCTGGGGACTTCCAACCCTGGCATGGAGGGCTGGTAATGGGAGGAGGTCAAAGCGTGGCCACGCTTTGTTCAGGATGGGGAATAATCCCAGAGCCATCATACGGGGAAAGCTGTGATGGAGACACTCCTACTTGGGTCAGGCTAGCCCAAACTGGCCCAAACGTAGAGCTGATGGCCTCCGGGGACGACTGGTATTCACGCTACAGGGGCAAACACCAGGCAGCTCTGCATCCCACGACATTATCCCATGATTGCTCTTCCCTGGTTGAGTTGTGGCGTGTGTGAGGGCGCCTTGAGAAACGCTTCCCACAAAGCATCTCTGAACGCCCTCCCTCACCTACCCTGCCTGCTTTGTTGAGTGGATCGCCGGCGCTCAGCCTTGCTCAGCTACCCGTAACCCTTAGAACGAGCACCCAGTGTAAAAGGTTCTTCCTAAAAGCTCAAAATTCATGTTTTACAAATAAGCCCTTAAAAATTCACCGTTTTCTGCCAGTAAACTAGTATAAAATATTCACAACCTTCAAAATGAACCTGAATGCAAAACAATTCTCTCCTTTTTCAGGTGAGAAGTTGCAGAAGATGTTACCCCCAGCTCCAGTCCTGGGAGGCAGAGCTGTTCGGAGTAACTTGTGCATGCTCTCTATTGCTTTTTAAAGACATTATAGGTGACAGATTGATTTTTATTAATTATTTCTATCGCAGCAACACCTAAGGCTGATCTGATGTCGCTCTTATATTGCGTAGGAGTAGCAAATAATAAGATTATCGAGTTGTGTACTTTCTCTGAAAGTGCTGTATTTGGAACTTGTATCATTTATTGCAACGTACCCTGTAGACAGTATTTATCAGAGCAACACAAAAAGAATCCATAATATTCAGCCGCCTGTTGCCACCTCCTCAATAAGATTACGATGGCAGTTCAGGGAAACACCTGAACAAGTTTCAGTGTCCTGCTCATAAGGACCGCACGTAACGACCACCACAGACAATAAAAAATAACTATCAGCCTGCTTCAGTGAGGTTCAACAAGGCCAAGTGCAAGGTCCTGCACCTGGGTCAGGGCAACCCCCGGTATCAATACAGGCTGGGAGATGAGGGGATTGAGAGCAGCCCTGCGGAGAAGGACTTGGGGGCACTGATGGATGAAAAGCTGGACATGAGCCAGCAGTGTGCGCTTGCAGCCCAGAAGGCCAACCCTATCCTGGGCTGCATCAAAAGAAGCGTGGCCAGCAGGTCGAGGGAGGGGATTCTGCCCCTCTGCTCTGCTCTGGTGAGACCCCACCTGGAGCCCTGCGTCCAGCTCTGGAGCCCTCAGCACAAGAAGGACATGGAGCTGTTGGAGCGGGTCCAGAAGAGGCCACAAAAATGATCCGAGGGCTGGAGCCCCTCTGCTACGAGGCCAGACTGAGAGAGTTGGGGCTGTTCAGCCTGGAGGAGAGAAGGCCCTGGGGAGACCTTAGTGCGGCCTTGCAGTGCTTCAAGGCGGCCTGTAGGAAAGATGGGGACAGGCTTTTTAGCAAGGGCTGTGGTGACAGGACAAGGGGTGATGGTTTTAAACTAAAGGAGGGGAGATTTAGGCTGGATATAAGGAAGAAATTTTTTACACTGAGGGTGGTGAAGCACTGGCACAGGTTGCCCAGAGAGGCGGTGGAGGCCCCATCCCTGGAAACATTGCAGGTCAGGTTGGACGGGGCTCTGAGCAACCTGATCTGGTTAAAGATGTCCCTGCTCACTGCAGGGGGGTTGGACTGGATGGCCTCTAAAGGTCCCTTCCAACCCAAAGCATTCTATGATTCTATGATTCAAGATGCTTCCCTGAATGGAGATGTAAGTTATAGACACGCGCTTGCTTTGCAAAGAGCGAGCGCCGTCAGCACCTGCACGTGCTTGTCCCGGCGGCGGAGCTGGTGGAGCCATTCCATCAGCGCTCCTCTTCCACTTCAGCGCAAAGTCACCTCTGCCGGTGTCCAGGGCCAGCGGCTAACGGCACGGAATGACGACTCCAGACAGTCACAGACCAGCTGGGAAGCAGCAGGCCACTGCTATGTTCAATCGCTTCAGCCAGATACTTGCCCTTATCACAGATGCATACGTGCCAGACAAGAGATGGGTATCTGTTCAAGAACAGGATCCGCTAGGCGTGAAGGGAGAGAACTGCTGACAGAGAGAATGTAGCTTACTATTTAAATCCTACTTTAAAAAAAACGTCTTTTTTAATAAAATTTCCTTAGAAGAGTCTCTCTTGTGTACACAAAGCCGTGGGGAAATTTCCCAAAGGGTACAGCGGAGATTACAAGATACAGCTTAGGCTGGAGCATCAGGGGGTGGATGCTTTGAACTCAGGGGGGTTCTAAAAGCACAAGGGAAATTCTTCCAGAGTCAGAGTATTTCACAGTGTTTTAATAGGGGACAAATCACTCATTTTTTCCACCTTCTGCAGATCTGCCCAAAGAATCGCAAACATTTTTCCTCCCTCAAATCATTCTCTAGTGAGAGTGATAACAATACATCCCTGAGAGTCTAACTCCACCTATAGATCTCAAAGCACTCGACAAAGTTTCACAGCTTTCACGAGAGCTATTTTTCAGGGGCAGGGAGAGGTGAAGTGACTTCACTAAAGAGCTAACCTAAGTAGCTGAATCAAAAAAGACCCTATTATAGCAACACAAAAGCTTTGTTTGAGTTACTATGATTTGACATCATCCCAAAAAATATAATGCCTTAGGGCATGACTCCATAGCCATTAACATTTGTGTAAGGCTTTCCATTGACATCGGTGGAAGCTGGGTCTGCCTTTTAAAAGCTGTCCCTTCATCCACTCAGACAAGCCTCTTTTTTTTTCTTTCCCATTTGCAGCTGATGTTCTCCAGCCTGTTTTCTGGAAAGCGACAACTTTTCCATTTTCACATAGAGCAACTTTATTTCCATGGTACGCCAGTCTGCTTGGGATGTCATGGCGTGGCTCACAGCAAACACTAACGTGACATGACAGGCAGATGCAACTCGCTGAGCTCTGCCTCGGCAGGACAAGCCAGGGAAGAAGTTTAAAGCAGCTTTTTTCCAAGGAAACGTGATGGAGAGGGAGGGGAGGGCTGAATCCCCCATTTCTGCTTCCAGACAGAGAGACCCAAAGTGGTATGGCCAGGTTTCACCACCGGCACAGCATGGCACCGCGTCCCCAGAGCTGGCAGGGGTGGCGAGGGATGGGGACGACCACAGCATCCCGAGCCAGGGTGACGTGTCTCTCTGCATGACTTACCAGCTCGCAGTCACACAGCCAAGTTGTGTGCAAGCTCGGGTTTGCCTCTCCAAACACCCAGGAGACATCCTTTAACAGAGGGACAAAAGGAATAAATCATGTCGCCTACCCAGGCTGTAATACCTTGGAGTGATGCCAAGACACTAAAGCACACAGACGAGGACCAGAAAGAAGGAAACGTCCCGCGCCTGCGATGGCGCGGAGCGGCTCACGGATGTCCGGGAGGGTGAACTCATCACCCAGCTGGGCTAAACCGGGATGAGGATCTGCCCCGAGTCCCTGGGGACCCTTCTGGAGGGTGGATCGAAGCAGGAGCTGGGTGCCTCCTCACCTCCCTACAGTGCCAGCGAAGGGGCAGGGTCCAGCCAGCCCCACGGGCAGCTGTGACCAGCCCTCAGCGTGCACCAGTGAGGATGGACCCGCTGCTCCGCTCAGACCCCTCTCTGGAGAGGAGCTGGTCAGCAAAGTGCCGCAGCCTGGACCTTGACTCTGACTGCCTGGCAGCCACGCAGGCTTCTCCAGGAACATTCCTCCTCAGCTCTACCGCTTCGTTGTCTTCCTGCGTGTGCTCCCCTGCTTTCCTGAGTCAGGGCTGAGGAACTGCCGGCAAGAACAAATGTTGCATCAGGGATGAAACAGCTCAGCGTAGCTTTGGACTAGAGCCTGCCTTCGCAAGGTGTAGTATTCCAGCCACACACCAGACACCATCGCTCCTTGGACGGGGCGAGTATTTATAATGACCCCAGAGCCTGCATTAATTCATTTCCCGTGATCCAGAGACTGGAAGACAACCCTCAGCTTCAACAGGATATTGGCTCAAGCCAATATACATCAAACTGTATCTGCAACATCCAAGCTGTCCCCATCTGTTACCCTGACTGTGAAGTTTACAGATGAGAAGCAGGAAAAAGATATAAAATACAATGTTCAAGCCCTGCTCTTGTGCAGACATATGAGGCAAGCTGAACTCACAAGGAGTGTAATTTCAGCTGTCCCCATGGACGACCAATAACGCAGAGACATCGGCACGCGTGCCAGGCTGTCAGCACGCATGGCTCAGTGCGAGCAGAATTAAGGTCAGCTCACACCTCGCAGCGCCCCAAACATGTACTTTTCAGGGGCTTCAAGCAGGTTGAGATAATTAATACCAATATTTTTTAATATTCATTAATATCCATTCTATATGGCATAGAATGAAGTCTCAGGAACCTGAGGAGCTCTCTCCCAGAAGGCGGGATTGCTTTTTCCAGCACACTTTGCAGGACTGCATCTCCCCGGCCCAGGACCAGCACCACAGGGTGGGCTGCACGGTCTCCCGCTCACCCTCCCGCCTTCACCTGCAGCACAACCACCTCCAGGTCCCCCAGGGCGGGGACCATCTCTGCCAGATTTATGACTCCCTTCAGCTCCACGAAGGAGCCCAGGAGTTTGTGGGTGCTTACTCTTTGTGGGAGCCTTTTTGACGTCCCCCCGCGCTGGCACTCGAGGCGCCGGTGCCACCTCGCCGGTGCAGCCGCTTGGCAGCCAGCGCGGCAGCCACGGAGCCGGCGCTTCCCGGGAAGGGTCGGTGTCAGGACGAAAAATGACTGCATGGCGGCGCTGGGAAGCGGCACAACAGACTCTCAACACAGAAATTACTCCAGGCACAAAGAAAACACCAACAAAGATCATACTCAACAAAGAGAGGCAGGAATTTCACAGCAGAAGAGAAGAATAGAGACTTTAAAAGCTGCTTTCATTTCGCTTTGCAGCTCTGTACACGGGCAGTCAAGCACCAGAAACGTTAGGGCTCGGGGCACGCTGGAGGTCACCAGGATTTCCTCATTTATTGCTTATTTCTTATATAAGCTCACTACAAACACAGGAGTCCTCATCCTCTTTGTATTGTTTGGAAACAGTGAGACTGAATAGGATCTTTTCTTTTTCTCTCCTCTTCCTCTGAAGGGCTGCAGTAATGAGCGGAGGATATAGTTCACTTCTCTGAGAGAGGAGGCTATTAGAGCTGGTGCTAAACACCCACATCAGAGCGGCTGCAAAGCATCGGCTCCCTCCTCTCCTCCTCTGGGTAGTCACCATCCGGCAGCTCCACTCAGGAAAGACAAAGAGGAAGGCACTACTAAAGGACACTGCCGAAAGGATTAACTCCTCCCGGTCCCACGAACGAGCACATCCCCTTCACGCTGAGGCTTCGCTGCGGGCAGCGGGGCTGAGGACGGGGGTCAGCCCAGGAGCCGGAACAGGGCGGCTGCGGGGAGCGGGGCCGACGGGAAGAGGATGCCGCAACCGCTATCCGGCCGGATGCCTCCCGACGCCAAGGAATTTACGTTCTCCGAAAACCCCTCTCACGAGGCCAGGTTGAGATCTGCGGTGACCCTGAAGTGATTATCACCTTAAAGTAGGTTAGTGTGTTAATAAATTAATTATGCGCTGGGGTAGCCAGTTGTCTGAGGAGAGAAGGATTAAAATTACCTCCTAGATAAATTAGGAGCAAGACGTCCTGTGGGGAAGGCAAAGAAGGGAAGATCTGAACCCAAAGGAAACCCAGAGAGGAGACTGGAGGTGAAACCTGTCCTGCATGCCCATCACTGGAGCGTGCGCCTTGGTGATGGGGAGCCCACCTGGAGTTGGCATCCCCGGTATTCGGTAACTGCCAGCAGCAACCATCACCCAGCAAACAAGCTGCACGGGAAGCCAGGGCTCTGAAGGGGATGCCAACTTGCAGCTAAAGCTGCCACAAATTCAAGGCCTGTCACCAAACTACCAGCGGGATGAGGTAAAGGCTCCAGGAGTGCCTCGTCCCTCCTCCCCTGAGCTGGCAGTGATTACTAAGGACATTTCCATGAGCGGTGTATGATCTTTATTTTTTTCATGCACAATGACCTTTAAAAGTACTGGCTAAGCTATTTGCATTGCCTAGCCCAGAGTTTCAACAGACAGCAGGAAGACGAGCATTAACCTTAATGGCTAAATCACTTCATGCCACTCCGAAGATGGAACGCTCCCATGAGTCAGCAAAAGACCATTTCCATTTGATTATTATATATTTAAACAGCAACAAGCGTCTCTGAAAGCTCAAAGTTACATGCCTGCCAATGCTCCCCTGGTTTTCTGGAGGGCCAGCCCAGGAAACACGCTGCCTGGGGCTTGAGCAGCGCTTTGGGATGCTTTGTGGAAGAAGCAAGGCACGGCTGAAGGCACCTTGCTGCAGTGACATGGGGTGGGAGAGGCCATGCCCCAGCACAGCCACGCTGCCTGCGATGGCTCCTCTTCTCCCACCGCACCGGAGCGGGCATCGGAGAGCTGCGAATTCAGCTCTGACCCCCAAACCGCCCTGCACCACTTACCGAAGGTTTGTGACTCCTTTGTGCTGGGATCGCACACATTTGTTCAGAGAAAAAGGATTTTGTAACATGTAAGTTATATTTATACTCACAATAAAGAAGCAGCATAAAGAGCATGTAAATAAAATCACAGCCCCCTCAGCACGCCGCTTAGGTGAAAATACCTGCTCTGGAGCGGGTTTATTTGTATGTTCATAAACACGAAGCCCAAAAGGAGTAAGTAATGCTGAAATAAATTCCTAGAAATTGCATTGCTCATGGCAAAATGTTGTGTGTTATTCAGCCAGCTCTGATAATTAAAACCTCACATCCAGCCAAGGTCAAAATATGGCCCTCGTCCAATGCATATTTGCTTCCATGGAAAGGTTTGCACTGATCCTAAGAGATTTCCAGAAAAGATCAGTTCACTATCCCTCCCCCAGGCACACAGCCACCTCCAATAATACAGCTGTTTCCTAGCAGCTCCCAGCATCGTTCTGCAATGATTTTGGAAGGAAGATGAGAACGAATACTACGGTAACCAAACTGCAAGGTGTGCGTGCTCTGACCCAGCCGGGGCACCCGCTCGAGCCTCTCCCCCTTTATTACATTGGCTTTAATGACTGTTTAAAGTCCGGACCTTGCAGAGATCGCAGCACCCACTAAGCCACAGCCAGTGCTTTAATTCTGATCTGGAGTGCCGTTATTAAGCCACCGATGTCACCTCTCCCCGCAGCCCACCCAAGCACTGAGCGCGTTCTGCTCCAGCGGCTGGGTGCGACCGAGCAGCACCCATATCTCCAGGTACCTGTATGTGCAAAGAGAGGACGCGCTGCCCACCCATGTGCAGAACAGCATTTCTCACCCGGCTCTGCCTGCTGCTTGCTTGCTTCTCCCGCTCACCCTCCGAAACCTGGGCTATCCCTGACAAAGCCATCCCAAAGATGCTCCAGGCTGCAGAAACCTCCGGGGCTCACGAGCCACCCCCCGCACAGACAGCAGGGATGATATGGGGTTGTACCTGGCCCAGCCAAAATGCAAACACAAAACGAACCTTGGCGAAGAGTCTGGACCTGAAGCATGGAGGTGGAGGGGTGAGCACGCCCAGGGGACACGCAGGCACCTGGAGAAGCCAGCTCCCCGCCTGAGAGGTCGGTGGCTGCTGGCAGAGGGCATGGGAGACACCAGTAACATCCCCAGCTACCAGGGGAAGATTTGACAGAGGACATCTGTCAAAGCCCTCGTACTACAAACTACTCGAGAGGCAGCATGTGATCGTATTACTGGAGCTTGTATTGTGCTGCTGAGCAGCGCTATTCTTCATGTCCTTTTTTCATTTAAGAGAGACTTTTGTGACAGCATTTGCCTATTGCTTGTAATTCCACGCAGGTTTGTGAAGTGCCCTATTTTAAAAAAGCACCATACATTAGATTTTCCCATTCTCATTTTTCTTGATGTACAATACTGTCTAAATCAGTTTAAGATCAGGCCTGTACATCATCTCTGGAAATGAATACAAATACCTCTTACTCCAAGTCAAATTAAATAATCAGGAGATACAGTGGCCACTCGCATATTTAATACGAAGACACGCAAAGCCCAGAGCTTTCTGCTATCTTGAGACCACCCACACCGCAGCGTCTCCATCCCCGGCATGGCCACACCGGGGAGAGCCGCCGCCAGCGCCGTCTCAGCCAGGAGAAGCGCCGTGAGGACGACAGCAGCCCTGTGCCGATGGCCACGTCCAGCAAACCCTGCACAAGCGCAGCCCGAGCAGCAGCTCCGGCGGTGCCGGAGCCAAGGGGCAGCGCCAGCCCCCCCGCAGCACGGCTCTGCCTTGCCGCAGCCTGGGGCCGCAGGTGGCCTGCGAGGGGGTCCCCGGGGAACCCCCCGCCACATTCCTTCTCCTCTCCAAAAGCCAGAGGGATGCAGACACCGCGCACTGCATTAGCAGGTTGCCAAGGGCCTGAGGACTGCCTCCCGGTCACATTTAAGTTTTCATGCCCATTTAATCCAAAACATACTTTGGACTTTAGCGTTCCCTGCCAGTTGCGCCTGCCTGGCCCAGCACGGGCTGCATGGACTGCCCGGGCCCTCGGCCTGGCACGGGGCAGCGTTTGCTCTTGCCAGGACCAGCGGGGCCGGGGCATGGCCATGCTCACTGCCCAGGAGCAACCACAGGCACCTGGGCTTGCATAAGGTGTATGATGATCATAGAATATGGATGATCATAGAATCATTTGGGCGGAAAAGACCTTTAAGATCATCACGTCCGACCGTACCTGTCCACTACTAAACCATGTCCCTAAGCACCTCGTCTGCCAGTCTTTTAAATACCTCCAGGGATGGGGACTCGACCACTTCCCCGGGCAGCCTGTTCCAATGCTTGACAACCCTCTCCATGAAGAAGTTTTTCCTAATATCCAATCTAAACCTCCCCTGGTGCAACTTGAGGCCGTTTCCTCTTGTCCTATCACTTGTTACTTGAGAGAAGAGACCAACACCCACCTCGCTACACCCTCCTTTCAGGTAGTGAAAGGTGGTAACAAGGAGCAACGGCTTCATGGCAGCTCCAGCAGCCTTGGTGGAAAGAGGGTTTGCGACAGCACACAGTGCCCCTCTTGAAATCCATTACCCCCTTTTAAATAGCTGCAATTATTCTAATTGGATGCAAAGAGGAGGAGCGGGCATGGAGGCTAGTAGCAGGAGGCTGGGGGAGCTGCTGGGGCTGCAGGTACTGACCCCCCCGGCACCTTTTGGCTGCCGAGTGGAGTGAAGCCGCAAGGTGCCATGGCCCTTCCAGGGGCAGCGAGTGTGCAGGGGCACCCCCGCTCTTCCCCGGCCACCCCATCTGCCCCGCGGGGCAGGGAGCTCCACGGGCTCAGCTCGGCTTGGCAAAACCCCATCACTGCCTGCACCCCGCGTCTCCCCCCACTCTTCTCCCAAGCTCCAGCAGCCGGCTTGGCCACCCAGCTACCCACCCATGCTTTGTATGCCCGGCCATGCCTCCCGCCATCAGTATCGGCCTCTTCCTTGACTGCTACAGCGTGATTTTGTTTGGGTGACGGGGGCTGAATGCAGTAGTCAAGGCTGACACATAACGCTGATTGATATATTGGTGCATAAGAGTTTTTATGTTACTGGCAAGTGACTATCAGGCGGTGTGACTAGCTGTGTGCCCCTTTTCAACTCGCCAGCAAAAAAATAAAGCAGCGGGGAATGCGGCAGGAATGCTAAAGGAGAAACTGCCCTGACGGCAGGGTCAGGCTCAGGCTCAGGCTCTGGAGAGCGGTGCCTGCCCCAGCCCGGGGCACGATGTGCAGCCCGAGGGGCAGAAACCATCTGCCTCCCACAGCAGCAAGGAGTTCAGCTGCAAAGGGAAGACAGGACCCACAGGTAAAGGAGGTGCTGAAGCTTGTGCTTGGGATGAACAGGACTACAGGGGCTCAGGGCCACCGGCATCCTGCCCTCTCCCTGCCTGCCGCTGTGCCTGGAGATGGCCAAGAGTACCCCCTTGTCCTCCCCGAAAGGACCCGGGGCACCCTCATGGGAAGCATGCTTGGTCTAACTCCACGCTGGCACCACCACGCAGCCCTGCAGAGCCGCGGTTCACCAGGGAAGAAGCAGTTGCTCTCTCCTCCGCTGCCCAGCTTCCCAGCAGCACCAGCCAGGATCGCTGCTGCCCGAGTCAGAGTCCCAGGCAGCGAGTGAGGGAAGTGGACTCGAGCATGGGACTTGAGTAGCAGCTTTTATGAGCTTTACACAAAAAAATTATGCCTTTATAAAAGCTTAACAGCAGGTAGGCATAAGGCCATGAGAAACAGGGAGGTGGTAATGGTCTTTTGAAAGTAATTCCTTTCAACCATAAAACCAAGACTTGATGAAAATGATAAGCCATGGGATGTGGCTGCCTGATAGCGTATTAACATAAATGCTTCAAGTAGCAGCCGCAGCGGCCTTGCGAGTCAGCAGGAACGGGGGGAATTAGCAGCCTCGTCAGCCGACGTGGGGAGCTGCTGCACAAAGAGCCCCGCAAGGGAAGCGGCAGCGATAATTAATTGTTGGGCTGGAAATAGGCCCACCTGCATGAGCTGCCTCTCCTGCCCCGCAGCCTGGGGGAGCGAGAACAAGACATCGTCCCACCTCACCCCATCTCATCCCACCTCATCCCATCTCATCCCGCCTCATCTCATCTCAACTCATCTCAACTCATCTCATCTCATCCCACCCCGCCTCACCATCCCACCCCATCCCACCCCATCCCATCTCATCCTGCCTCATCCCGCCTCATCTCATCTCAACTCATCTCAACTCATCTCATCTCATCCCACCCCACCTCACTCCATGCCATCCCATCCCATCTGTTCCAGGCGAAATACTCCATCATTGCCCAGTCCTTGCTGTGGAGAGCAGGAGATCTTGTTTCTACCTCATTTGCCATCTTTGCTCTTTCTTCCTCCTGCTCCCTGGGAGACAAGCAGACATCCCTGCAGAGAGGGCTCTCAGGAGACCTGTTCCCAAATTCAAATCAAATCACTGTCCCCCCAAAGAGATGCTCACCTGCACCAGACCGCGGTGTCGGCAGGCTGGGGGCACCCTCCCTGCCCCGCACTGCTCGCAAAGCTCCCCCTGCCCACTCCCCTTAATGGACCCATAGTTAGAAATACAACTTCTGACAAATGAATTTTCAGAATTCAAGTGTCCCCTTACAAAACTAATATTCCAGTTCACTGGTGTCCCTGCCAGGAGGACGCGATTTGGTTGCACAGTCTATTATGTTCCAGAACGTGAAAGGTCAGGCTTAAATGGGATTTTTCATTGTAAAAGTCACCTACATGAATGACACACAGTACCACCACAAGGCATTTCTAAAGCAGAATCCAGGATTATGGATGCACCATTTACTTCTGTTTATCCCCCAAACAGAAAACTAGAAAATATTTGCCTTTCCCAAGCCTTCAGCTTAAGAAATTTCCCGGAGCTCTGTGGGCTTTGGGGGCCGGCTATCAAACAAAAGAGAAATGCCAGGAGCAATTAGCACAGCTGGGGATTGAAATCCTGCCCTGAAGCTTCATTCTGCCTTGGGATCCATCTTAGTGGGCATGAAGATTCTCTCTGGTTGTGTCTAGGTGCTGGCAAAGTGGGGCGTTGCCTGCAGCGCAAAGGGCTGCAAGCACCGGGACGCCAGCGTGCCAGCAGGCGCTGTCGGTGCTTGCCGCGGTCGGGAACCACACGATGCAGGCGCACGTAACTCGGTGCTGTGCCACGAGGCCGGTCACGGGGGATGGACCCACGGGACACGTCAAGTCTGACCACGCAGTGGTTCACGAGGAGACGCAAGTGCCAAGGTCCATGTGCATCCCAGTGGGTTCCCCTCGCCGCTCAGCAGCATCCCGTCCCGCCCCAAACCTGCTCTCCCCGGGTACAAGCCCCATCTCTGTGCATCATCTTTCAGATTTCTCTTCACGCTTCCGATTTTTACTACCGGGATAAAAGGGTTTTGAAAGCAGCCTCCTCCGAGGACTGAGGAAAAAAGGATCAAGATGTGAGAGTCGGGCTGAGAGGGGAAAGGTTTTGGGGACAAAAGAGAACAGAGCTGCTTTGCCCTTTCAGGATCACGCATCCTGCTCTGGCTTACTGCAGAAGATCCAGAAGAAAGGGAGAGCCCTTTCAGCGTGGAAAAGCAGAGAAAGGTTCAGCACAGAGAGCAGCAGGAGTGAGAGCAGCCCCATTATCTGACAGAAGTAGAAATAAGACTGGGGGAAAGAATGACTTAAAAATAAAAGGCACATTAAAACCAATGTTTCCCGGAGCATACGTGTGTGTGTTTCTTTCCACGAGAGGGGCATTTGGAGGGATAAGCAGGGTTAAAGAGCCTCATTCATCTTCCCCTTACAACTGTGCTGACTCAGAACCTGGTCAAACAAGTTTAATCTTTTTAGCAACAACAAAGAGAAGTGGAAGGAGGGTGGAAAGGAGCCAGCCTGGATGGGCAAAGAGGGAGAAGAAGAAAGCACAGAAAGAAAACTTCCCTTTTATGGCTTTCAGTTATTCGTTCCACCATGGAAATCTGGTCTGATGGACTTAGGGGAAAAACCAAAGTCCTTACAGCTGTGGCTCTGCATCTGTCCTCTCCCCTGGTGCTGTCCCGGCAGGATGGCGGGGACGGCCCCGGCGCTGCCGCCCCAAGCCCAGGGCGTGGGGACGGCGGAGGGAGGGCGGCTGGGCAAGCAGGGCAGGGCGAGGAGGAGGCCCAGGAGGTCGCTGGTGGGGACGGATCCAGAGCCTCCTTGCCCCCAGGCTCGCCCGCTGCCACCAGCACCTCCCGCTTCCAGGGCACTGGCAGCGACCGCCCAGCCAGCAGCGTGCTGGCAGCCCCGGCATCCAGCTATCCTTTGAAACACAAACCTCAGCCTCCATCTCAGCCCTGAATATCTTTGAGCTCCCTGGGCCAGCAGAATATCAGGGTAGGGCAAGGAAACAGCTTTTTTCCTTTTTGGAGAAAAGCGGCATGAGGACACGGCCGCCGCGTCTCGCTTGAAATGGAGCCGTTCATTAGCAGCACTCCTCTGTAAGGAAAATGGCCATCATCTACGAGGGAGAGAATACTTTAAAAAATCAAACACGCTGTACAAAACAGTCCTACACTGGCTGGAAGATGAGGTCTTTTTCATCCTTAATTTCTGTAATTCCCAGTCATGCTGAGGATGATGCATCCTCATTTATAATGTAAGAGTTAAGGTTGGGGCAACAATTATTTTCAGGATCCTATAATCTCAACTGTAAAATTTCACCCCAGGCTGAAAATGAAAGAGCAAATCCTTCACTTTGGCATGAGCTGTATAAGACACAAAGCAGTTCCACTGCTAGCGAGTTACGCAAATATAAATGCACATTAGATTCCCCACTTAACATTTTTTTTCTGATCTTGAGCCAAAAATAAGATCTGAACCGAAATATGAATTTTTCATTGCATGTTTCTGATCCAAGATGTAAAAACAGACTTCCGAGGCTGCAAGCATCTACCTGTTTTCACCCACCTCCAGAGCCCTGGAGATGGGTTTGCTGAGCACACACCCTGCAGACAGCGACATTGTCTGACTGTGCCGCCGGCTGCTGCAAAGCCTCTCCGAAATGGCTCGCTCCAGTCCTGCTCCAGATCCGTACCTGGCTGCACGCTGACAGTCAGCTCTAGAAATTAAAGGAAAAAAAAATCCTGGCTCAACACAGCAATATTAGCAAATGCTGCAAAACACAGACCCCCTTGGAAAGGTCTGCGCAACAACTGTGCGCATAAACGCAGAATCCCAGCTCAGCAGCCAGCCTGCAGAGCAGCATCTGTACCCGGCCTGGCCACCGTCTCTGCTGTTTGCTCCGGTTTGTGTTGCACTGAGCTCCCCCGACTGAGCCGCAGCGCTTTGGGAACACCCAGCCTCGCGGAGGAAATGTTTTGATGGGAAAGTTCATGCTCTCCCAGGTCTGCTCCCCTCCAGACCTCAACAGGGCCTTTTTGGTCGGAAAGGGGATGCTCTGGATGAGCGTGTTTTGCAAATGCAGACGCATGAGCCCTGCAAAGCACAGCAAACACTGGAACAGTGAGAGCTGTCGGGGATGGGGCGAGCAGAGACCCACGTGGACTGATGCCGACAGCAGCTCTTTGGCACCCACCACCAGAAAACACCCACGCGTGCAGGGAAACCCAGCCATGGTGCAGTGTGGGCTCTGCTCCTTTGGTTCAATTTGATTTTTTTTTTAATTCTTTGTGCTTCTTTAAGGAAAAGCGGTGTTCCCTGCCGCTGGACCACTGCCCGGCAGGTTGGGCAGGGCAGGCAGCGGGCTGGGAGCCCGCACGCAGAGCCTCTGCCCTCCTGTCCGACCACGGGGGCATAGGAGAGGAGCCCGGCACGGCAAAAGGACTGAAGCACTTCTTTTGGTCATAAAATTTGATGGTGCTATGACAGGCTGGAGAAACATTAATTACTATTATTGTTTCTCCAACCATTAACAGGAGGAATGGTCTCTGCTCTGGAGATGTCTGCCCTGGTCTAATCTGGGAAAGCATCCCAGGACAGCCCTTACGTACCTGCTTAAAATTCAGCTCATGTCGAAGCACTACCCTCATTTGGGCTGGAGTAAGCAAGTGCTTAAGGGATTTTTTTTTTCTCCAGGCAGCGCCAGACCAAGGCCACACAGACACAGGGCTGGGAGGAAGAACAACAGGGGAGGCTTTTCTCTTTCAAAACACCAAGATGCTTTGAAAGACGTGGCAAGGTTGAGTCTGGAGGAGAGCCCGCGCCACGGAGAGGAGGGGACGGGCGGCAGATGCGTTTGCAGGCCACGAGGGAGAGGAAAGCACCAAATTTCTGTGCAGCTGCAGACAGCTCTGGGTGCAGCTGTGCCAGGGGGGCAGAGCCTTGGCCCCCGTGCCTGCGCCTGCCGTAGCTCAGGCAAGCATGCCCAAAACGAGCTTCAGGCAAAACCCTTCTTCTTCAGCTTAGGAGCATAAATGGCTGATCTAAACCAGCCCGGCTGATTCACCTGGCGCAGACGGTGGCAGGGGCTGCTCCATCTGCAGATGGCGAGAGCGGCAGCCCCAGCCGGCGGTGGTGAACACCGCAGTGGGACGTGCCCACGGTACCTGCCTCCAGCACTGGCTGAAGAGTGGAGACCCCATCACTGGGTACCCTGCAACAGCTCCACAAAGACCTCCCTGGCGATGCTCATGGTGCGAGAGGAAAGTCAGAGCACCAATTTTAAACCCGACTACAGTATTTACACACATGTACATAAGGCTGAGAGATGACAGAATTATATAATTTGCTTGGTACAGATTTGCTGCTCAATTTTGCAAAATGTAGCGTGTGATGCAGATTGCTATGAGTGTTTGTTTTTAAATACCAGATTAAATGGGCACATAAAATTACCGTAGCCTTGAGCTGATCCATTGCTCTATGACATTTAACGTTGGGTTGCATCAGTCATGCCATGTTGCGTTGCATCACATAATGTAATGTGACATGACTGATGAATCCAGACCTCCTGCTCCATCACCAGGGAAGCCTCACCAGCCTGAGAGCCATCGCTCGGACCACTGGCGCAGCTGGTGCTGCCGCAGTGCCAGTCCTCCGTGGGCTCTCCATCCCGGGCCCCCCAGGATGCGCAGGCACGAGGGAGGGACAAGCAGGGTCACTGGAGCCCAAACGTGCCGTAACGGGGTATTTTTTTTTTTAACTCCTTCTCTCGGCTCCGGAGTTGCTCCACAACGTGCTCGCCTGGTGCTCAGCACCCTCAGTTCTGCCTCAGCCCCCAGGGAGCCCTCAGCGTGGGCAGGCTGGCGGCAGGGT
This sequence comes from Balaeniceps rex, assembly GCA_013401315.1. Classification (NCBI taxonomy): domain Eukaryota; kingdom Metazoa; phylum Chordata; class Aves; order Pelecaniformes; family Balaenicipitidae; genus Balaeniceps; species Balaeniceps rex. The sequence continues at coordinate 181,074 of VYZW01010319.1, forward strand.
TGAAATGGCTCCAGGCTGGCAGAGGGCTGCACACCCTAAGTGGGCTGACGAGATGGGGATGAAAATCCACGCTAAGCTGCAGGGAAGCAAAATGGATTGGAGAGAGCATTAGCTAAATCCCCTGCTGAAAGGAGCAAGGGGGCTTGCTGTGCCGCTGATGCTGCCTTTGAAGCATGGGAGATAATGCTCCTCCTTGGGCTGGGAGGGAGAGGGCAGCCCAGGGACCTTGTGCTGGCTGGCTGGAGGTGAAGGAGAGAGGACAGATGCTAAAGAGGCAGACAGAGCTGTGAAAGGGTGCCCTGCACCTCCTGTCTGTCCTAAACCGGCTCTGAGAGGGAGGTGAAGAAAATCACAGGTTTCTTCCCCAAACCCATCAAAAGCTGAGCGACCATTTTGCAGCACTACGTCCACCTCCGCAGGCCCAGCTGTGCTGCAATGATGCAACCCATCACTCTCCACGAGATGGAAATATTGCGCCTACGCCCCGTGAGGTCCCTCCTTCACCCCCCAGCGCAGGCTGCAGCCTCGGCCTGGGATGCTCAGCCCGGATGCTTCTGCCTGCAGCCCACCTGCCTGCAGCTCCTTGTGGGCAGAGCCTGTAAATCAGATCAAGGAAATGATCTGGGCTAAAAATAACCCAGATATAATCCTTTAAACTGGCGGGGAGGCAATCAAAATTACGATATTTAGGGATTTGCATGCAGTGGCTAAACAAAGATTATCTTGTTTAAATTAGCAAGGGAAGGCAGGTCCATGCAGCAGGGCCAGCGCAGCGGCCTGCACGCACGCCAGCAGCGATGGAGCCCCGCTCCCTGCCCGCTCCCTGGCAGGCCCAGCCTCTTCCCTGTGGAACCGGGACCCAGCCAGTGCCTGGACTCACCGCCCCAGTCACACTCGGCAGAAAGACAGTTAATTGTAGTAAAATGGGAACAAATGAAGGGAGCCAAATTGGCACTTAGTACTTGGAACAAGTGTTATCCCCGACAGAGCGTGCACGACTGCCTTCCAGAGAACGACGAGTCACAGGCGTGCAGGGCACATTCCCTCAGACAGCACTAAATAAGCACAATTTATTCATCTACTACCACTCACATCATTTTTTACAATTATTCCCTAAATGTGCCACCCTGCCTGGGTGCTTAGCAGCACGGACACGGCCGGAGCGGGGTCAGCCTGTTTGCTGCCCGGCACGCTCCCGGCAGCACGCACCGACACATCCAGGCGCACGTGGTGGGAAGGGACCGGGCACCTCACCCTACTGCTGGGTGCTTGCTGCTCCTAACCAGGGGTATAAAGCCTCCTGGATGCACAGGGTGTAGGCACCAAAATGGGTGGGATTTGGGAGCCTCACCCCTGCTGAGCCCAGAGGCGCGGGCTGAGAGACCGGACTACAGCAGAGGTCACATGCGTACACCCCAAAGCACAGTAGAAATGATCCGTGGAACGTAAAAAACTGAACCAGAAAACTTCCCTAAGCCCAACATGGGGTTAAGCTTTGAAATAGCTTGCCACAAGATTTTGCAGATGATAAAAATTTATTTGAGTTCAAGAAAAGAAAGGAAATGAGTAGGAGAAAATTCCCTCGTGGGCTGAGGCATCCCATCCCATCCCATCCCATCCCATCCCATCCCATCCCAGCTCCTCCAGCCCCACCGCGGTGCCGGGGGCAGCCAGAGCCCTCGGGGAGGCGGTGGGGCCATTTTCCCTCTTCCTACGCGCTTCCCAGGGCTTCGGCCAAAGCCCCTCCCAGGGCCAGCAGCTCAGGCTGGCTGGCCCTTTGCTATGACCTGTTATGACTGCTCTTAAATCCCTAAAACAGCTTAGTTTAAATGTCAGTGAAAGATCAGAGAGTAAGACGACATCCGTACTCGGCTATCACGGTTCAGCTGACAGGAGGTAATTTGTTATGCTGCCGTAACTGGATCCTATCTCCGGCAAGTCCTCGGATGCTAACATTAGTTTTGAAAACGGGTATGGGCAGTCCGGGCACGAAAGGGGTTTGGAAAACTTTGTCCAGGATAGGGGCACCGCCATCAAATTCCCCTAAGAATCCCCTAAAAATCCCTCCTATCCCTTTATTCCCAGCAAAGGTGGGGTTAAGCATCCCTCTACGATCCCATACGCACGGGTATGTTATTTAATACCCGTCCATGAAGGCTCGCAGGCGTCCCCAGCCTGGCAGGCGGCGAGGGCTGCGGGGGACAGGCGCAGGCGTGCGTACGGTGGGGCTGGCCTGCTCCCGAGCACGGCCACGGCCCAGCTCACCTCTTTTCTATGATTCTCTGGACACTGTAAATAAATTCCATTTCTAAAGTCTCAAACCAATGAATTTTCCCAGTGGATCTTTACGAAGTTATTTAGTTCAAGCGTCTTCGTAATTGTGATAGATTGAGACAATTCATCCCAGCTGTAGAGTGGGCAGCAGGAGGGAGCGGGGACGAACGTGGACATCGGCTCGAGCCCCTGTAACGGATTTTATTTACACTGGGGACATTCATCAGGGCACGGCAGCCTGAGAGGGACAGTCCATCTTCAGCTCACGGGGAACGGCAGCAGGGCTGCAGCCCTGGGAACGCGCTCGTGTCGAGGGCTGTACGGAGCCAGGCTAAGGACGGCAGCCTTCCCCTTCGGACAACCTGCGGGGCTTAAATGGCGAAGTCACTGGTCACCCTGGCTGACTGGCGAGATTTAAAAGACTCCCAAATCCAATCCTTTAAGGAACAAGATGGAAAACTATAGCAGTCCCAGGAAAAAGAAGTCGCTAAGACACCCTGGCTCCTGAGAGTCAGCCAGCAGGAGCAGCAAGGAGGCTGCCATAGCACAACCTGCGGTAAGGTTTGATGCTAAAAGAAAAGGAATTAAATGTATAATTTTACACAGCACTTAAAAAAAATCTATTTTCATTTTCAGAGATTGGATTTCCTCCCTGTCCTTCTCCCAGGTCATTTTCTCTCTGCTTGGCCTTACCCTGGTGATTTCTCATTGCACTTCCAGCAAGTGTGAACGGTGAGTTGCTTTGCAAACTCTGTTCCCTCTAGACTTAGATTATTATTCGCTATTGATTCCTTGCATCCATCCACAAAGATGCGTATTGCAAAATATCCAGGAGCAGTACAAGAAAAGCAATACAAAATACCATTAAAAATGTAAAGAACCAGTCATCCAGACAAGATGCAGGATATGAGCAACGGCAGGTTCATCAGGCTGTGGCACCGGCTCCCAGCTCCCCTTCAACAAACCCTAAGGAAACTGAGGCAGAAGAAGAGAAAGAAAAAGCTCGTGGCTTTGCCCACAAAAGCACTTCCACGGGAGCGAAGGCAGCAGCCCTGGCAGGAGGTAACAGCAGCAGGTCCAACCTCTCCCCAGTCCAGCCAACAGAGGGGGATACACGATGGCGTGGAGGGAGAGATCCCAAATCTCCTAAAGCCCAGCCTCAGGTATCCCACTCTGTTTTCTAGTGATCTAGAGCAAAAAAACACCCGCCCTGTGTAACCCCGTACTCTACAGCTGCCCAAAGCCATGGACGATGTCAGTTCCTTATGGGCAACCACACCAAGGGACCTGCTTGTGAGAGGACCCTCAAAATTAGACTTGCTGAAAATACAGGCAGGATGCCGAGGGGCTGAGCCGTGGCTTCACGGGGACGAGGGAGCCCGGCTCCCCCCGGGCAGGGCTCGGGCACAGGGGCTAACCGAGACGGCTCCTCTCTGGGAAGAGCAGCAGAAGGCGCTTACGCACCGCCCTCGCTCTCCCGGTTGAAATCCAGATGTGCAATTTAAAGCTCATCTTTGCAGACTCCCCTCTGTGAGCAGCACATCACAGTGATGCTTCAAAAGCACCCAGAATTTCCCCGTCTCCCTTCCCCTGGCCATTCCCTCCAGGGCTCACGTTGCTTCTCATCCTGTGCATATAGAAAATGAAAGAGAAAGGAAGGGGAAAAATATATGGCTCACTGTATACTCCAAGCAGAAAAACCTACGTACACAGAGCACACAAATCATCTAATTCAGGGCTTTGTTTGCAGGAGTTTAATATTCATAATGCACCTATTTTTATTTTAGTGCTACCCATGAATATAACTGAATAATTGCAGCTGATTAAAGACAAAAAAGAAAGGAAATGTTAACACTGAGACAAACAAACACTGACTGTGTGGTAAACAGAAACACTCAAGGATTTAATTCCCTGAATAAGAGAAGGGAGGGGGCAGTGAGAGCAGAGAGCTCCTGCTGTTGAATTCTTCAGAACCGATTGCATCTCGTGTTCCTGGTTGTACTTTCCTACAAATAATTTACAGTGCTAATGTAGTTTTTGCTGTACAAATGGTTGTAGCCCCAGTGTAATACTGGAAGTTTTTCTTTTCCTATCCACTGAATTCATGTCTTTCCTCCCGTGCAGGGCATCACCGCTTCCACCGGTGGCTCTTGTCCAGCTGGGCCAGGCAGGCTGGGACCGCTTCAGCAGGGCAAGGGGAAAGCAGTGCCCAAGGGACAGGAGAATGGCACTGGGAAAAAAAAAAAAATCCCTCTCCCTCCACCTTTCCACACACTTGGCCCTGGTCCTCGTGCCTCGGCACGCGGAGATGCCACCAGCACCGGGAGGTGTGCTGTGCTGTGTCCCGCTGCATCCCTGACCCCGTGCAGGAACCATCCTCGGGTCCTTCTTCTCTATGGCACCAACATAAAGGCCTCTCTGTCAGGCAGCAATCTTGAAAAAATGCAATTGATTTTCTGACTTCTGGTCAGATTTTCCACCAAATTTAACACCCTACATGTCGTGCTCAAAATACAGGCTCTAAGAGCATAAGGCATTTATTGTTAAGGTTTATTTTATTATACAATATTACAGCCATTCTAGATAGATTATATCCCCTGGCAGTTTCAGGAAAGTTTTTTTTCCTTGTATTCATTAGAAGGAAAATAAAGTGCTTGCAAAAACTGGGAAATCCCCAATTTCAGTTAAATTGAGAGCATTTCAGGGACTTCACCTTCAATAAGGCAGCAAGATAATTTACATTCTGACCTAGATTTCTAACCCAAATGTATTTGCTTGAATGTGAAATGACATTTCATTTGCTCAAGGGTTCTATTTATTTATTTAATTATCAACGAAAAGGGGGGCGGGGGGAAGGCCCTCTCTCGGATCCTACCAAAAGAATTGGGAAGAAAAGAGATTCATTCTCTGGTCGCACATGAGCAGGGGAAGAGTGGTCCCTGAGAGGCCACTGTGCCCACGCATCTGCTCCATGTGCTATGCAAGTCCAAAAGCTGTGCTGAAGCTCAAGTCTAGCTTCAGCAAGTGCTTTTGCCCAGTGGGACCTCAGCCCATGGTCACCCTCTGCTCTGGTCCACGTGGCATCAGGAGCTAAGATGACAATGGGAAAGCCCAAAGTTATTTGGGATCATACAAGACACTTCCCAAATGTTTCCAGAAAGCTGGAGTCCCAAACAATGTGAAATCAAGGGGTTTGCATGTAGGAAAAATACTATCTCCATCTATGGGAGAGTCCATGAAATAGCTCTGAAAGACCTTCAACCACGGAACAGTTTACCTTCACCGTCTGGAAGCTTCTGGGTTTCTTCCCCAGCTAATTCAGCACTCCAGCGCTGAGAAGGGCCAACAGTTGCTGTTTAGCGGGATGGGGGAGAGCAGCAGAGAACAGGCAGAGGAGAGTCCTGGTGACTCCATGCCTCCTACGGGCACATCCACATCTCCTCCTGAACCCCTGCTTACATGCTCCTCTAACTCAGGGCATTGCCGCTAGTTTCACAGGATAATCTTTTCCTGCACCTCTCCTCCTTCTGCACATTTCTGATGGAGTCATACTCTGTCGGATGGTACCCTGCTCCGGGAGGAACGAAGGCAGCAGCAGATCTGAGTCAGACAGCGGCAGGACCCTCCAGCAGGCCTTTTGAAGCTCCCCACCTAACAGCCTCTGTAAAAGGCACGTAAGGAGGAAGAAAGAGCCTTAATATTGCACCACACAGCTAATCATCATTGAGAGAAGCCTTTGTGCATTGCGAAGTGCAGGTCAAAGCACCTCAGCTCGAGTGCAGTCAACAACCCCTTGTTCTGACACAAACAGATGCTCATCACAGAGAGACAGATGAATGGAAAAAGCTGGAGAAAATGACATAACCACAGAGTAGCACCTTTGAATATGAGTGTGCTAAGATAAAACTTGCCCCTGCCCTCCATCTGCTTACCGGCAAGTCCCTGGAATAGTTATGCCTGGTACATGACAAGAATCCAGTCATTAGCTCTGTATTTGCTGGCAGCCAGTGCCTGACCTGTCGAATTCATCTGGCTAAGAGGTTTATTTTCTTCTACTTTATTCCTGACGGTGTCATCTTTCAAAAGGCCCACATTTCTCCGTCCTAGAAGCAGCTTAGCATGGTCCCTCTGAGGACAGGAGACGCTCAGAAAGATTTCCAAGTAAAATGCCTGAAGTGCACCTTGACTCCTCTCGCTGGGGACCTGTTCCCCAGGCTGCACGCATCCACCGACACCATTTAAGAGCCACCGGGAGCTAAAAACTCCCTTCTGGAAACTGTAGGGTGTCCCTGAGGAGCCCCTTCCTTTGCTCTTGGCTTTGCTGCTGAGTTTCTGGCCATGGGGGTTAGTCCCATCCTTGCAGCCTGCAGCTTTCTCTGGCTGCCACTGGAGATGGCCCCAGCGCTCACGTGGCTGCTGGGCTGCGCTGTCCCTGCGCGTGTGTCTGCACCTTGGAGGAGCCCTAATCACCCCGATAATCACCCCGAGGTGCTGCCCAGTTCTTTACCTCCAGCCATTCATCCCCTGCTCTGACTCCAGAGATGCAGAGTTCGGCCCCTGCGTGCGACTCCTCTGGGCGATGGGTGGATAATGAGAGGGGCGAGTGTTTGTGCTCCACGGAGCTCCCATTGTTCCCGGCTCTTTGTCTTCCCGGACCGACGCTCACTAGCCACCTGCCTTCCTCCCCGGCCTTTTGAAGAGGGATTCTTTGCTTCCCTTTGTTGTTCTCCCTGCCCCAAGCTGCCTGCGCCGAGGCGAGGCGGGCTCCGACCTCCGAAAGGAGCCAACAAAGAGGCAGGGACACAGCGTGCCCGGGACAGGGAGCACCACGGCACGGGGCAGGAGGAAGAGCACGACGAGGTAGTAGGCGAAGAGTGGAGCTCCCACGACAAAAGCAAACAAAAGAAAACAAACACAGCAGAGGAAAGGTGTGAAAGTGAGCCCGCCGCTCATTATGGGAAATATCCATACAGCAGAGGCTCCTTGTAAATTATACAGGAGCTTCCCGATGAGAAAGGCGGTGAGCAGGGTCAGCGCCTTCCCCCACCGGCCCCAGCCACTATGCCCAGGCACCAGGCAGCGGCTGGACCATGCGCGGCGGCCATGCTCGCCACCCTCCCCGCACTCCCACGCGCTGCACGGGCCCCGTCGCGATCAGCACAGGCTGCAGCGGGGAGATGGCTCTGAGCTGGGCGGGCGGCAGACAGGGAGGTCGCACGTCGGAGCTTGGAGTGGGCTCACAGCATCCCTCAGCAGCGGCCACGCCCAAGCAAGACCCGCTATGAGTACAACAGGCAGCGGTGTCTGTCGGGGGGATGCAGTTTGTACATCACTCTCGCAGCATCCGGAACCATTAGTGCCTGTACAAAACTCAGTGCTACCTCTTTCTGCCGTAACGGGGGCTCCACGAGGCTGCGAGGACTCCAGCCCCGCAGCCAGCAGGGATGATCCTTCTGCTGTAAGCGAGTGTCCCGTGCCCACGTGCCCCAGCAGGACCCTGCCTGGCCGTGGCCAGCTGCCCGGCATACACCCTGCTCCCCATCGGAGCCCCCTCTGCCTTGGGGTGCGAAGCAGACCCAGTTTGCATTGCCCTCCAGTGGCTCTCCTGCCGAGGAGGGGGAGCAGCCGCCTGGGCACCACCGAGGAGGGACTCAACCGGCACCAGCCATGAAGAGCAAAGCCACGGCCAGAAGAGGTTTTGCAGCACAGGTCTGTTCTCATGTGCTGGAGCCACCTCCAGCCCGCCCTGGGAGACGAGGCGACTGCTCAGCACAAGCCACAAACTCCTGCGCTGATCTATGTTCAGGACAGAAGACAAGTCTCTCCATGGGCATAAAACGAGCACACTAAAATAAATAACCATCCATTCAAGCCTGCAGACTGTGAATGTAGTTAAGGGAATAAATTGCTCCCAGCTACCCTGTGCCCTCCTGGCCCCAGCCCGCTATCGTGTTTGTGCGAACGCCTGCAGGTCACAGCCTGGCTCACCCAGCCTCACCCGATGCATCCCGAAACACCAACCCCCTCCAGTGAAAATCACAGAGCTGAATTAACTGCGGTAATCAGCTCCACACATTTCTCCTACCAAGCCCAGGCAGCGCAGCTCCTGTCACCTGCAGAGCCAGGCTCCACGCCAAGACAGCCCTGCCTGGCAGGCTGCTCCTGCCCCGGCTGCAGCTGGCTTTGCAGCACGACCCTTCCAGCCCCTTCCCACCCAAGGAAGTCTGTGGAGATGCTGTCCTGCCGCAGGAGATGACTGCTGCTGGGAAGCTGCTTTACGCTACAAGGAGCACTTGCATACAAAAAAGCTTACAAAAAGCTGGTATAAGGAAGCTACTTATTGCTGTAGCTCCAACCTAGTAGAAGTGTAACGTGTACCATAGCACGCGTCTGGTAAGACCTGGCAGTGTAAGGTTTGTTTTTTACCTAAGTTATTTTTTACCTCCCTCTGGTCCTTGGTTTACCCTGCATGGGAGGATCTGTACACTCCAAAGAGCCTGCAAAATGCTTTGCAGAAGAGTGCAAAAGAAGGACTGCAGGCAGGACAGGCAGGGGACCACGAGATGGGCAGCAGGAAGCCTGGGAAAAGCATCACCTCAGCTTGCTCAGCCTGCAGCTGTGACCTGCCCGGCACGGGGGCATCCCCCTGTTTGCCCCCCGCAGCCCAGGGACCTGGTGGGGAGATGGAGCTCGTCCCTGGCTTTGGCCACGACGGGAACTAGTGGCCTTGGCCAGCGCAGAGGCTGCCTGCTGGGGATGAGAGGGAGAGCAGGGCCAACCGCCCTCAAGGATTTTGGCACGCGCTTCCCACCATCGCTAGCACGGACACAGCTGCGGCAGCGGGAATTTGTCGGCAGAAATCCCCTGGTGTCAGCAAGGCTGCATGAAGAGGAAGGCAGGGGGAGCCTCTCCCCCAGCTCCAACCCCGTCCGATTAGCAGGTCCTGTTGCTATTCCCACGCCGTCAGCGCATTATCCCCTGCATCCCATCCCAGGGCCGCGGGAAGCAGCCGGTGGGCGCGAGCGCTCTCACCCTGTTCAAACCAGGGAGCTGCCACGCAAAGGAAGGGGACTGAAACCCAAAGACCCTTTCACCACCCACCCAGACACTTGGCTCTGGGTGATCAAAGCCTTGCCGAGAAGCAGCTCCCCATGAGAGCTTATCCGGGAAGGGCTGATGGGACGGAAAACACGCACGGGGCAGCAGGGGGGAACATTTAGCCCAATTTCCTCAGGAAATGAGGCTGGTTGAGTCACAACTATTAGTCACAGTGCCTAATGAATTCTGAGCCCTTTGGCCAATTTCAGAAAAAATTGACTGAAAGGGGAGTCCTCGAGGTCTCAGGTTCCTCGGAGCTTTGGGGGGCGGCAGCCCCGGCTGCAGAGCCTGCTCCAAAGGGGGACGCAGGAACTGGACCTCACCGATCCCACCGCTCACAGGGCTCCTGGCTCCAGCCTGACTGAGCAACCTGAATTGGGAACCCCAAAGGGGAGGCTCATATGAGTGAAACACCCTAAATTTTCTCCGCGGCGCATCCCTGTGGAGCGGGGACGCCAGGATGGGCCACGTCTCGCTGGAGGGGCAGTCGGCAGGAGCAGCCTCCGTGCCCAGCCAGGAGGTTGCTCTGCTCCAGCCCACAGTTTGCTGATTTATGTTTAAAACACAGACAATTAAATTACATGGGAGCTGATGCTCCTTAATGCATAAAGGCACTGAAATGCCAGGCCTCATCGGGTTGCCATGTAAATCACCATGGTTAACGGGTAACTGAGAGCACAAATAGCAGGGGCTGAGCGTGCGTCACCCAAAACTCCCTGCCAGCAGCAGAACCCAGAGGCGTTTCATGAGGATGGGCAGGGCTGAAGGGCAGCAGCCCCACTGGGGCATGGCCGGCGGCGGGTGGGCTGGCACGGGGGGGTTGACCCTCCCAGGGGGGATTTTGCTTTGGGGATTACACCCCAAATCAGACAGAGCCACACAGAAGGGAGAGCCAGACTCCAGCAATTTACACACCAAGCGGTTCAGGTTCCAGTGAACTAAAATCAATACGAATAAAGGAATAATAAGAAGAGATGCTGCGAGGATGGATGGGAAAGGAATAGCTAAGCATCCTGCTAGGGAAATAGCATAAATCCTGCTGAGCACCAGGCCGTTCCCTGCGGGCAGGTTTAGGGTGCTGTCCTGCTTGCCCCCTCGCCCCAGCCACGTCACCCTGCCCTGGTCCCAACACCGCTGCTTGGCTGGTGGGGTGCTGAGCCAGGTCAAGCAGATGAACCAGCAGAAAAACAAAACCTGCAAAAATACAGCCCCGTGTGGGTGACGGAGCACAGGAGGAGAGCTTACGGCTGGCTGGGCTGCGCCGGAGCAGCAAGCCCCAGTCCCTGTGCTGAGCAGTGCAGCTGGCTCGGCCGCAAGGCTGAGAGGTGATGGAGCAGAGCACGGTCCCAGCTGCCAGCCACATCGGGATCCTTTGCAAACCACCATCCAAGCCATGCCAGGGTTTTCTCCTGCAGGGAAGTGTTTGCTCCTCTCCAGGACACAGCCCGGCCTGGGAAGCATCTGCAGACGTGCCAGCGCCCTGAATGCTGCCTCAGAAACAGGCCAGAAGCCACCAAAAGAGTTGACGCTTTGCTTCACTTGCCCTTTCTTAACAACTCTGAGCACCCGACTTTTGCTGCTCATTAATTAACCTGTTGTGATGAAGCAGCTTTCCTGTCACAAGTCGTGGAAAAGGAGCTGAGTGCGGGGATGGGGAAGGCATGGGAGACCAGGGGAGCAGGGG